>DWNE01001696.1:0-21016 GCA_018249875.1 Cecropterus toxeus | reverse complement strand
TCATTAATTGTGTTGTAAATGTTATGTATACTATGCTGTTTGTATGTCTAAATAAATAAATAAATAAATAAATAGATTTAAATTTAGAAAGGGATTTAAAGAAAAGAACAGGAGTTCTATGCGAAACCGAAATCGGATTCATTGCCGGTTCTGAAGACTAACCAGGACCACGAAACATGCGGTTTAAGCGTCAGCGCTAAGCGGTAAAAACGATAGTATGTCTGATCATATAAGGCCACAAAATTTTGCTGCAAATTGTAGTGAATTATGCCAAAACTCTCTCAACGCAGCAAAGGAATAGTTCAGATTAGCCCTAAATCTTCGGTTTTCGAAGTTTTACGCGTTTAGCACTTTTTGGGTGCACAAAAATCATTAAACTCGCGACATCATGAAACATCGTCACTTTCCATGCATCGCTTTCCATGAACTATATGTATAACGTGCATATATGTACATAGATACGCTCATATACATACTCGTAGGACATAGATTCGTAGCTGTAATCTAACAAAATATGTTGAGCGCCGACTTTGGAACTCTGTACTATGTACTGAGTATGTAAGAAACCAATATATATGTATTTTTTTTCTTTTTTGACTTTCACATTGAAGTCGGTTTCTATTTTTTGAATTTTTTTCTTATTTTCTTAAATAAGTGGAAAGTCAACAGTCAATCAACGCGGTCATCGATCAGACCGTAAGATAGTGCACTTTACAATAACGTGCCTGCATTTTCGACGGCACGTGACCGGCGATTAAGTAAGCGATGCACGTGGCGACACACTTGAACAAATAAAGCGAATTCCACGTTGAATCATCTGCAAATAATATTACTTGAATCTCACTACTAGTATGTTACTTCTTACTTTTTAATATTATGAAGGCGAAAGTATGTGAAAATGAAAGAGAAAAACTGTCGGATTTCACTGAAATTCGGGACACAGATATGTAGTTTATGAATCTTTTCCGTGGTAAACGCGATCGTAGCCGGACGAAACCGCGACTACAACCTACTCTATTATAACGAATTGTGATAGGCTTTCGGATAGGATTAGACAACCAGCCTATAGTTTATACAGTCCACTCATTTAAATAACCTTTAGCCCCAAACTTTTCTAGCACCATTAAAAGTAATAGAACCCTTTATGGTTAGACTCCGAAGTGACAGTATCCACACCAACTGCTGCCAACAACAACAACAAATAACAATGTTAAGGAAGACAGACATCAGAGACATTCCTCACATTTATGGATTTTTTCCTATGGGTTAGGATGTCATAATTTCACATTTACTTTGCCCGTGACTATAAATTGCTGAATATGTAGAAAACAAGCATATGGTCCTTGAATTTTAAAAGGATTTCCATTAACTTTCAAAGTGTATAAGTAAATATAAGTAAGTGAATAATTGAATAATGATGTTAGCAAATCATTATTCAATAATAATTGCAATAGTCAACATAATTAAGAAAATGTTCGGTTTTGGCATAATTTCTGGTACCGATGCATATCATCCACACATTGCTTGAAACTGTTTTAGGTTGTAGCATTACATTACCTGTGTCAGAAGGAGGGTAATGTTTTTCAAACGTATGTATGTATGTTTGTTTGTATGTATGTATGTCCATTTTTCGGCACGCGCAACAGCCCACATGGCTTGACGGATTGTGACGTGTGATTTATCATTAGAATCGTCTCAGTTTGCAGAGTGACATAGGCTATATAAAAATGGCGCCTAGAAATAGAGGAAGAGGATTATAATAATCTTACTTGACAATTTTGACAAAACTTAAAAGAACGTTAAATATATACCTACCCATGAATAAAAAAAATTGTTTTATGCACTCGGGATTTTTAGTTTTAATGTTTTTAACGATATTACTAGTTTATTAAATGTAAAACTGCTTAAATTATCCATTGTAATCAAACAGAAAAAGAAATAGTGTGTACGTGTTTAACGCACAGCGTTACAGGTGTTTATGTACATAGTTTTAGTAATCTAGAGGAAAATATTGATACTAGCATGCTAGCAGAAACAGAAAACTATAATCAAGATATTGCGATATATCTGATTACCAGTAGGATAACTGGAAAATTCCATTTCATTTCTGTCTGAGAAAACCATGCCCATGACAAATTAGATGTTGTTTTTATTAAAATTAACAGCTTTTATTTACCGCCACGAAGCCTGTTGTTGTGGATAGAACTTCATCCTAAAAGTGATGTAGGCACCAGAATAAATACTTCCTCGGAACACTCACCATTAACCATTGCTAAAAGGGCGTGGCCGGCTCAGTTATATGTGCGATTATCTTAGACCTAGGGAGGAGCAACGTATTTGCCTTCGGAAACACCTGTTTTCTATGAAGTCGCTTACAAATGTCCATAGGCAGCAGCGATCTTTTACCATCATGGTGGACATGCTTGTTTGCAACTTTAATCGTATAAAAAGTCCAGTTACCTTCCCGAGTCCGAATGCCGATAGGAAAGGCATTCGGACTCGGGAAAGTAGGGTAGCAAACAGGAAAAATTTGTTAGTTTTTCTTCCAAGTTGCATCGATGTGGCGATGACGTCACACCTCACGTGCCGCACGAGGCGCGCGGCGTGATAGCCGAATACGTTGAAAAACAAAACCTATTGAATAATTCACAGAGCCAATAACATGTAGACATGGCATGTCACAAGTCACGCCCGCACTGAAGACTGGTCAGTGTGGAATGTGGAATAAATGGGATGAATGGAAACATATTAAAAATGTCTTCTACGCTTATTACGAGTTTATTACATGCCCTCCAAAAAATAATTGTTTACGTAAACCTAAACGTGTAATGTACATTGCATATAATAAGCTAAAAACTTAAACAATGTTTTTTTTTTAGGAAAAGTATTAAACTCGTACTAAGGGCACAGAGCAGATTGTACGTTTAATGATCAAATAAATTATTAGTTAAAGCCTTCAATCGCGATAGTCAATAAGACACGATACACGTGTTTAAATATTGATCAGATCCTATTAGTCAAGCTTGCCAATCTATGCCGTATTCGCTCTGCTTTATAATGAAATACTTGATCTCGTTGAATTACTTTTTTTTCATGTCAATATCGATATTTTTTTTTTATTTCAAGACTAATAAATATCATAGTCTAGTCTGATTTATGTGATTTAACAAACATATTTTTGTATGATGTAATGCTATTTGTTATATACCTACCTATTTATGTGCACAGATCGTTAGGCAAGTTTTGCAAGACATTTCTAATGATTCCGAGTTCTGCCAAATTTATGATTAATACGCTGTCATACGCTCCTCATACACGTCCAATGTTTTATAAGCAGCCGTTTTATAAGTGGAACTTATAAACCAAACCAGGATTGTGAAGTTTTTATATGCTAAGTGGGGATTTTGTTTTGTTTAGACTTTATTTAACCGTAGTCCGACACGTGACCAACACTTTTGCTTTTCATTGTTGCTCGAAACTTTAGGTAATGTTATCCAGTCGAGTAAAATTGCAATATTTAAGCGTATTTTTTATTTGAAAATTCAGAAGTAATTGATGTGAAGGGTCAGGTATTCGACGATCTGCATGGCGGAGCGGTCACCGTACTGGTCTGACATGTAATGGGTTCCTGGTTCGATCCCCGGCTAGACAGACATCTGATGAGTTTAGATTCTGTTCTCGGTCTGGGTATTTGTATAATCGCCTTTGTGTGTCCATGGTACCCAAGACACAGGAAAAAATACTAGTGTGGGCGTATGAGTGTAGAAAGCGTATATTTAGGTCACTTACAAGCGTTTTTAAAAAAAACACAGTATGTAACTTGACGACAAAAAAAACGAATTGCAAAACAAAAAACGGCAATATCTAAGTTGACGACCAAAAAAAAAAGTCAATATCTAACTTGATGACAAAACAAGGTTGCCAAATCTGTTTTTGGCGCCCCCTTAAATGTGGCATCCGGGGCGGACCGACCCTCAGCCCCCCCTCCCTCGCTACGCCACTGCGTTTATAAAACCGCTGTTAGTATGACAGACTTTTATACCAATTATCACTACAAAGGCCTCACGTGATGAAGATTACAAGTCACGTTGGCACATATGCATAATAAAGTAGGTAAGGTGATATAATTATATGTACAGCTTAGTATTCTAAAATGCCAAGGACCTGTTGTAGGAAAACCAGACTGTTTAGTGGAATAATTGCTACTCCATTCATTGGATGTCCATCACATGTGCCCTTAGTACAAGTTTATAACATTTTCTCATAGCAATCATTCTACGTTCATGTTTTTAGCTTTACCTTGCTATGTATTACGCCATGACGACCCGCGGAGCGGTCACCTTACCGGTCTGACATGCAGTGGGTTCCGGGTTCGATCCCCAGCCAGACAGACATCTGAGTGATCAATTTTGATTTCTATTTTGGGTCTGGGTGGAGTTGGTGTATTCGTGTTTGTATATGGCCAAGTCACCCACGACACAGCAGAAAATCAGTGTGTGGATTTTTTATTGGTGATCGAAAACGTAAACAATCATCGTTTTGAGGAAACGTAGTTAACTTATGGTAAGAGCACATTTCTTCTATTCACATTAAATCTCTAAGTGAACTCCGAGATGTGTGATGTAATCGATCTACCTTTATTCAATCACTATTACGTTAATTACTTGGTTGCTACCTTTTATGTTTCACTGGTAACGGATCTCCATATCTGGAGAAACATCCAGATTACTCTAGCATACTGCTTCATTCGGTTTGACGACGTAAGAGACTGGTTTTTGGGCAACCAATTCATTTTTTTTTTTGCTTTGCTTCAAACTATACGAAGACTTCTCACAAACTCTATATACTAATTCTTGTCTAAATTCGATTTTGTTTAACTTTTTATAGTTAAAATCTACATAAGCCGCTTACACATTTTTTTTTATAAATAAGAAGTAGCAAACTGCAGTAGTGGTAACTGCCGCCCATGGACATCTATAGCAACTTGCTATAGATCCAGGGTTCCATCTGAAGTCGATCACAGATGCGTTGTTGCTCTCGAGGACTAAGATGGTCGCCTCATATATAAGTGAGCCGGCAACCATACCCTTCCACTGAAACGCCAGAACTGCTTTACGCTAGAAGTAGGTGTGGCGGTGGTTTCCCCGGTCGTACATTGGTTCTACCATACTTAACTTGGATACATACATTGGACTATGCACTAAGCTGATATATATATACTTATACCTATATATTATGGACATGGATGTAGCAAATGATCATGCAGTTCACCAGGTGGTAAGTAGCCAAAGCCGCCGATGGACATCTGTAATCAACACCAGATAAGATCAGACTTGCCTGAGGTTGGCAACAGTTGATTAGCTACCTCTAATGACTAAGTTAAAACGCCCCGGATAAATATATATGCCAGTATATTGATGATACATAAGATTTATACACGACATTAACATGTGTGTAAGCAGAAGCTATCTACGACCTACAACTGATATAAGTATTCTTTATATAGTTCAGAGCAACTTATTAACACGTATAAAGGCCATTTACAATGCAAAGTTTTCCTTTGTCGTACCTACTGAGTCGACGTTGACCTCTGTTGCAAATTTTCATTAATCTCTTAAGTATTTTTCCAACGATGAGTAATTTCCGTAAACAAATTTAAATGTTACTTTATTTATGGATTTTAATTTAACGTTGATTTATTATTAAACTATGAAGGTTATTTATAACTTTGATTTTTAAATCTTGATTCATTATTGAAATAGTTTGATATATTAAAAAAAATTGGAAGCTGGTTTATAATTTGGTTAGTTTGTATTCATTCATTAGTATTTGGAAGTCTGCTGCTGAATATTGGCCTCAATTATAGGTTTTTGCCAAGTTTGTCGTATCCAACGACATCCACGGATAGAGAAGGTGTGGTGGTCAAAACCGTACGACACGCTGTTAGTATATAACTACGACCTAACGAAATTTCACGTTCAAAATTGTGGCCGATAACAAAATCAAATCGAATGTCTACATTATTTTGTCTGTAATTATCTAAAGTTTATTTCTTTGGAAATCCCAAGAAATTTTCTAAGAATCTATTTGTATAAAAATTCAATGTTGATAACGCTTTGTTATATCCAGTGTGTCGAAGCGTCCGTGAGTGACCTCGTATGAGGCCATGCTCCGTCTCCACGATTCTAATCAACATTTCAAAGTAGACTGATCGAGACCTGAGACATTTGTCAATGAATTAGATAAACACAAATTAACATACCTCTCTGGCACACTTACTAGGAGCCTCGATATAATTCGCCTTGACCTTGTGTGCGATTTTACGTATATCGGGTGATTTTTGGTTTCAAATCACGTGACCATATCAGGGGGAGACGGGGGTTTTCAAAATATCAAGCTTAGTCACAAGAAATGTCGCACGTATTTACTACTACTACTTACAAATTTGTCAAAAATTGGTTACGTGGTTTGGGTACGTCCTCTATTATGGGACATCTTTTAAGTTCGTGATAAGTTTTGCATATTTCGACTTTACCTCCTTATTGGTAAGATGTCGTGTGATTTGTTTTCCTCTCCCCTCTTAGCACGCGAGATTGATAAAAAAGGGGTTAAAAATTTCATAGGAGATAAACTTTTTTTAGACTCGAAGGGAGACTCCCTTCGAGTCTAAAAAAAGTTTATCTCCTATGAAATTTTTAACCCCTTTTTTATCAATCTCGCGCAAAAAAAAGTTCTTATGTTAGATTTGATGAGATTTGACCCAACCCTCAACCTGTCCCATCTCACGTAATATATAGATGTCCCTTTATGTCTATTCTACCCGTATGAACGTCTATGTTACTTATATGGAAGAGAAATGCGGAAGACAACTGAAGGTACATATAAACCCAGTTTGTTATTTATTTGAAGGTTAAATCTGGACATATATTCATTGTTTCAAACGGTTAAATAACTCTTCATACACATTATTTGTTTGTTTACGTAAAAGATATACGTATCTGATTAAAAGATGTAATCGCGTAATGTATATTTTTGACGAACATTTCCATAATTTAAGGTACGTTGCACTTTTGAAGAAGTTAATATGCGGAAAATATATTTATAAGTCCAAAAGAGAGGCGAACATCGATAGAACCTAGTATCAATTTTCAAGCCGCACAAAATTAGTTGCGTCATTTGAAACGTGCTGACCTACCTATTAGCAAACTATTAGTAAAAAAAATATTTTGTTCGTTCGTTGATCTATATTCGTCTATACTTTCGTAATTTCTTAATACATAGTTACATGTATATGGGCAGCTAACTTTTTATAGTAGAATTTATTATTTATTATAATTATTTATATATTTGTATCTTATACGGTCATGGTGAGACGAAGTCGGGGGTTGGAGTAGTGTCAAAGTAGAGGCATTAGTATTGATTGGTATTATACATAGATCACACGTGTTATTATTACTACTGTGACTGCTGGAGAGGAAACCGCATGTTGGAAAGGAAAAAATATTGTATGGGTGAGAATTTGAATATTTTATGCGGTTTGCATTGTATTTATTCTGTAAATAAATTAAAACATTTCCAATTATTTAACATATGACAGGGAGGTCATATAATTTTTGCTTATTTTAATGGTACTGATTTTGTAAATACAAGCTGTATATGGAGACTTGAAACGAGTGGAAAGAAAAAGTTTAATATAAAGTTGTATTTATGATGATTAGATTACTTAAATGAGATTTTAGACAATATATGACAACTTGTATCACATAAGTTTTTTTAATTTTTTTTTTTGGAAAAGGTACGATACAATTTTTCTACTTTCGTTAAATAATATCTCACTTAATAACTTTATTGTTGCATTTCGATCCTTAAAACAATAATAACATCATGTCGTTCAAAGTCCATGAGTCGAAAAGGAGACTATGCGACAGAGACGCGTTTATTTACGTTTTTTTCCGCCAGGTTGAGTAGTATTTCGCCATCTTTCCCACGATTTAAATTTAACGTAATGTCATAATATAATATGACAGATGTCGAAAAATAAAAATATAAAGATCATATCAAGATCAGACTTGGATTTTTTCATTTATAATATGAACAACTATGCACCTGTGAACTGCCAAGAAGGTCTACCTAGTTTCACTTGGTCCACAAACGTATATCTATGGCTTATAGTGATTTGTTGACGATGATAGTTTGCCACAATACCTACTGGTGTATTCCGCTTTGATTACTCAGGTTATGTCACCTAGTTGATCAAAGGCGTCTCATTGGCGTCTTTTGATCTCTTGAGACATTATCCCTTCCAAAAAATATATTATTTCGGTATTCTTTAATTACCTATACAAAATACGTAAAATAGGTACCTAAAATGGTCGTCTTTGTACACCTAGGAAATCATAAATGCAACCTTATCATCCATCCATGCCTATGATCATCCAGGTGATAATGTCTCTGGTGTTCAAAGGACACAATAAGTGGAATACACCTACCTACTAGCCACTGCATTGTAATGTTCTAACAACAAGTACTGACCACGTGAGAACCGAATAATCAGACACTCACGTGCTGTATCAATCGACACGGTTATCCGCGTGACTTCATAAATATATAATACGTTTTGTCTTTATGAATATAAACAGCCACGATAAATTCTGACAAAAAATCAGGAAACAGACAGCGCGTGCAAGTGATTTTGAGGTATAACTTTACACGAATTTTGTAGTTTTCCATATATATAAATACATATATTTTATTTATATAACTATTTCGACTGAATATGATCGGAAATGTACACTCAGACCAAATATTGGTAATCCAGAGAACATATACACGAAATAATTAATGAACTGTCTGCCGTCGCTTATATTAGCTTGACTGTCACTGTCAGTCTCTTTGTAGCTGGAAGAGGTAGAGATTATTTGAATTTGTGATCGTATATTACTTAGATTTAAAAAAAATACCAAAATTCCGACTGCTATATTAACTGAAATATTTTGTATTTCAGTTCTACAAATACAAACGATTTTTTTAAAAATCAAACCAATAAATAACAATTAATACAATTACCTATATTTATATTCTCAGGCGGAACTCCACTGATTAATTAACATCGTGTTATTAAATGGTAAAGAAATAAAATAAAATCTAAAAATAGAAATACATTTATTATTACTTTACATAATATTACCATTAAAGTCATTTAATTTACAAATATGCGTATATTATAATAATGTCTAAAACGTTGCGTTAGACACATCCCCTACAGGATGGTGTTGTAAACGTGCACTGGTTAAATCTACCAATTCGATATTTTCGTTTAACTGTCCGAGTAAACCTTTCGCGAGCACTTTTTGTATTAGGAGTTCTGCGTGAATCTTCTGCTCGGCGCCCATTCTTCTGACTTTAGCGGCTATACTTATGCCCAGAGCTTCAAATTCGTCCGGATTCCTTACATATTTGACAATGGGTTCCGATTCACGATCCCCCGCTGTCATAACTTGTGGTACCGTTTCAGTGATTTCCAGATGAGTCTCTACTTCAGCTAGGGAACTATCCTCGCATAATGGGTCCTAAAATTCCATAATGTACGTCAACTCAAAGTTTGTATTGGACACATTTAAAGTAATCTAAAACTGTGTAAAATGAATAAAAAATATAGTTAATACAATCTGCTTTTATAACACATACAGAACTGGTTTAGTAAGTACAGTGAAATTTGGTTTATAAATAAGCATTTATAATAATCGAAGGCGATCCCTGTGTGGTTCCATTTCGGAGGCACCACCACCCATATCTGCCTCATAAACGCAGTGTTAAGTACTGCTGTGTTCTGATTTGAGGAGTGTGATAAGGGGGAAGAGTTTTACGGGGCGCAACATCTTAGTCTTCATGGTACAGCAAGATATCTGTAGCCAACCTCAGTCGGGAAATCTAATACGATCTGGAATTGATCACAATGTCTATGGTAGTTTTTTCATATTTTTTTTGCAGATTAAAGTAGCAAACGAGCATGCCGTCCACATGACGGTAAGTGGTGACTGCCCTCCATAGACATCTGTAAGCAAATTCATACTGAACAGGGGTTCTATCTTAGTCGATCACTGATGCGTTGCTACTACCGAAAACTAAGATGGTCGCTTGATATAAGCTTCCACAAACCCTACCAACGAAACGCAAGAACCGCGTTTACCAGACTGCATATTCGTTGGCTAAAAATGACAAAGATTGAACTGACCTTGCTACTTACTTGATTATTTGAACTGTGATCAGTATCATAATCATCTACTTCCAACTTCATCTTCTTCACTTTCGATGGCGCTGACTTATCATTTTGTGTTATCGCAAAGTCCAATATATCGTAATACCTGAAAAGGGAAAACAGTATAAATTGTTGGAAACGTCCAGAGCGCATATCATGTGCCGTTCTGAATCGTTGATTCGTTCACGTGGCGTTCGTATGCGTTATTCTAAGGGAATTCATATTTCGCATGTGACTTTATTTTTGCATATCTAGAAAAAAAATTGTCACATGCTTGTGTTTTGACATCGTATTTATTTATAATACACGTGCATGTTTTTCTTACTTGAATAACTCCATATGACAAGTTTTATCATATTTATTTACATACTTTTTTCACATGAAGTTCATACTGTGACCAAGATAAAGGTTAAAATATTCGGATACTTTTATATTAACATTAATTTTAATGATTAAAAAGGGTATCAAAGACTGAAATTAAAATTAAGTGGAAAGCAAAATATACGCGAAAAGTTCCGTCTCGAAAACTCTTGAGTATCACGAATTTTATAAAATCAAAACATCATTTTCTATTCTTGTTAAACTGCGAACTCATTGCATTTTGTATTGGTTATCAGATGGACGTTTGCAAACTAATCAATACATATTATACATACATACGTCTATAAATAGTTAAGTAGCTCAAGTTAAACGCATCAAGTCTAGTCACATGCGAGCCACGCATCGTCATCAACGTGGTGACCACATAATTGATGCAGAAAATTACAGTCGCTAAAAAACAGTCGCAACGTGTGGTATGTTGTCATACAATAAGATGGTAATGAAATCGTAGATATGCCATTCAAATTTCAAGGTCGTAGCGAAAATATAACTGAACAAACGCGGCTAGGTATGTTTATCCCGAATTTAAAGCGGTTTCTGGCGCAATTTACATTTCAAATTTCGTTCCAGACTGTTTTTAAATGTGTTGAAAAATTGCTGAATATTTTTTATCTGCAGTATTATTCTTATTATTTAGATTTTTGATGCTTGTTATTGAATAATTATACTTCTCAATATTTATAATAACCAAGCAATGCTACAATTAATTGCAATTGGAATAACTTATCGTAAACAGAAATCATTTTATAAATTTAATTTTTATTCATATGTTTTTGAATATTTGCATTTGTTTACACCAGTTACTCTAAAAGGGCGACGTTATAATAATAATATACCTGAGTCGAGATTTCTGAGTAATCTTAATAAAAAGAAGAATTATTTAATTACACCTAAATACATTTGCGAGTACCCGTTACACAATAAAAAAAAATACGCGACAATATCGGCCTAAAATTAAATATTAAACGCAGAAAGACTTCATTATTCCAACGGCCTAATTCTCTCACCATAAATTCGTTTTGTAAGTTCCGTTGGAGTTTTCAATCTTGCTTTTCTCTTTTCTAACAGATCTCCTCATATTTTGAATCCGTTCTCGCACCAACGAGTCGGTCGCGTCCGTTATTCCTTTACTCCTCAAATAATCTACTATTTCCTGATACGCTTTCATTCTCAAGTTTTTCTTTCTATAATCTTCAGATGCTACTAGCCATAAACACTCTCGTTCCCTGTACATTTCTATTAGTTCTTTAGTCATCCGTTTTGTAAGATCCATATTCTTGACGTATTAAAATAATTAAATTGAAAAATATTTTCTATTTTACTTCTACTATTAGATCTTCAAAACAACTCCTCTCTTGTATTTATTTTTATTTCACTTAAAAAAGATTTAATAGACAGATCTAAATGTAAAAGTCACTTCGTAGCCTTCAGTAATATTTTTTCGACTGATTGTTTTCCTCGATTAATGATTTTTTGTTCTGCGTAACGATATTGATATTATTTGTAAAAGAAATATTTTAGGAGATAGCCCATAATATACAATAGTTGCCTTTATCAAATGTTATCTGTGCTGTACCATGTACAATATCTATACAGAAAATTCATAGACGCACATATATGCTATTACATCAATAAATGTTAAACCACATATCGCTTATACGTGTCAACGGCGATAAGTCGGTATAGTGTCGGGTAATGTAAATGCACCGTCACTTCATTCACTTCAGTTTTTACAACGGTGAGTTGGCTGCGACGATATATCGTTAATGTCTCCGTCAATTTAATGTTTTTGGTTGCAATATATTTTAAAAGCTCCCATAATTTTGAATATTACTTAATAACAATTAAACTTATAACTCTAGTACACACAAAGTCACAGAGAATAATATACAAACAACGCGTGAGACCGCGGTGCGAGTTCCGCGCACACTGCCCGGGGGTCGGGACCGGACAAGATGGCGGACTGTGGATCGATCAGCTGAGCGGCGCGACGTTAGCGTAGGTCTGGATACGATAAACAAAGCGCCCAAGTACATGGATAAAAAATGATGCAGTTGTACAAATAATTTAAAACATTTAATAACATACGAATAACATCTGCGCATAAAACTTATTATGTAGACGGATATATACAAACAAAATCTCATCTGAAATTACATCAAATCCACTGGCTCAATTACTTAGCTTACTTACTAAGACTTATATTATATTTGCCTTGTTAGGAAAGGAATATAAAAAAAACTCATTATTTTTAACTAATCGTGACGATAACCGAATACGATCTAATGGCACTCGTTATCTATCTTGACCGTTCTTTTTGGATGTTTTTTTAGTGCGAATCTGTGTGATTAATTATACATACGACATATTCGTCATTGTTAATTACTTGGCGAATTATTTGATCGATTCGACAATCTTAATGTTAGATACTAAATATTTTTTTCTTTTTTACAGTTACAACTCGAACGACGGTTTCGGCCGTCCTGCAGGCGAGCAGCTCAACTTCGCGGCGCCTTCCGAAGACGAGGCGGAGTACCCACCCGGCGCTTACCTCAAGAAGGGGAAGGTCTCGAGGGCAAGTCATACTGAATATGCCCGATTTTTATCTCTCACTTATGTAGAGTTTGTTTGGTGTGCTTAAACTTATCAAAATTTGAAAATTAGGTTTGCATAATAGTCATAATGGTTTCCTGTCGCTTCTAACTACTGAACTTAGTTTTTTTTCCAGTGACTTTTCAATATATGAATTTGGTATTAGCGTGATAGATGTTAATTATTATTTGGACAACTGCTTAAATTATTTGAAAGCATCTGTCCAAACGTTTGATGGCGACAACCAATGAAAGCTGAAATATATATCTCGACCAAATTAATTTACCTATTCACCGAGATAATATTCATTCCGGGAACTCACCTTATGAACAGTAATTTGCATGCATCTTATTATACTTAATTTGACAAATGTTTCTTTTTACAAATGATTTATTATTTTTGTATTATAAAATTAATTAGTATAATTATAAAATTAATTTTGTTACTTTCAAATTAATAGCTCATAACTACTCTTATATACCTTTGAATGGCTTAAAGGTGGCAACAACTATAATCGCAACATTCTCTACAAAACAAAACTTAGCAGTGTTGCAATTTTTAGGAACCGTACCCAAACATTAATAACGAGATCCTATTACTAAGACGCCGCTGTCTGTCTGTCCTGACCAGGCTGTGTATCATGAAGCGTGACATTTGATTTTTTGCAGATGTATGACAGAATAAAAAAAAATCGAGGGCTCCTATACAACGAACGTGATTTTTTATCAGTTTCACTGTGTATTCAGATACATATTAATTAAAAAAAAATGATAAAATTAACATAAAATAGAATATAGATATTTAAGAGGGGTTCTACTAAAAAATATGCCGATTTTTATGGATGGCCGGTATTTTTAAACGGTACTCATGTCTCAGTTTGTCTATAGCAAGATCCGATGTCACATCGCATCATCGAAAAGCGACGTCGCGATCGCATGAATAACTGCCTCGCTGACCTGTCGCGGCTGATCCCGCCGGAGTACCTCAAAAAGGGGCGGGGCCGCGTCGAGAAGACTGAGATCATCGAAATGGCGATCCGCCACCTCAAGTTCCTACAGGAACGTGTTAATGGTTTGTAATACAAGTAGTCCAGAATTCCCGACTGCACTGCGATTTTACAGTGTCTTAGATACTTTGCTTACAGCTGGGGGATTACGCCTATAGAACAATTCCATGTTGAAATATAGTTATGATTGCGTTGATGGCAAATACAAACAAAATATGATGTCGTCCGTTCATTTTTTTTATTGGTATTTAGAACAATCGATTTTACTTAATACCAAATATTAATTGTCGTCATTGATGCTACAGATTACAACTCCAATGATTACAACGAATACAATTTTAAAATAAACTGACTTTAATGTGTTTTTTTTTAATATTCAACATCTTTTAGATTTAGTGGGCATTATTTTTTTGAATACTATATGAATCCCATTGACAATTTGCGAAATTTCTAAAAAAAATATTAGGCAACAAATTTGCTACGCAATTTCTAAGTCCCTACATTTATTACCACGTCGAATTGAATACCTATATGAAATAGGAAATCTTGAGTAGGTCTGTTAGCTTGTTATATGTAAGACTGCCGTTCTATTAGTTTTCTTCAGACGCTTTCAAATGTTTTTAAAGATTTGTATCAGAAATATCATTATCAAACTGTTTTAGAATATTATCACTACGTTTTCTGAACACAATCAAAATAATTGAAGGTCAGTAAAATTACGAATTTTACTACGTAGAGCACTTAATTTATTTTTTGAGCATTTGTGATCCCCGGTTAAACATTTTTTCAAACGGTAACATACAATAAAAGTTTTGTATTTAAATAAATTTAATATTTTGTTTGATTCAAAAAACTGTCTGCTATGTAAACAAATAAACGTTCCCACTATATATTCTTATAGTTTTAATCGTAATAATCAATGTTTCGCTACTTACAAAATAAAATATCCTTATTTTAAGTGTAGTGAGGTTATTTAGCTAAACAATTACATGGAACAAAATAAATAGTGTTATAATACATTCAAAATAATACATAATATCGCCAATATTTTTACTCAAAGCTTTTGTATATACTACTGTTGATATTACTCAATTTAAACCAGTTCTATTAGCTACGCTCGCTTAATTTTTATATTTTTGGTAATTTAAATATAGTCTCAGATCCCGATAGAGAACGACCTTCACCGAGCTGGTTAATGGACTAAACATATTTTTTATGTAATTTAATATATCAAAAAATATATTGCATATGGATTGCCTATCAAATTTTTGTCCAGGATATTTTTAGTTAATTTAAAAATATATATGTATTTCACCGGTTTGATTAAGGGATAAATTCTACACCAATCGAAAGTATGCAACCCCATAGTAAATGCAAAAGTTACGTTGCCTATATTTTTCTTGTCACAATCCTTGGGTTGCCAGGTATAAACAGGTAAATCGATGCTAGTAATTTGCACAGGTCTGGTTAATGAATGAAACTTATATAAAAATAAAGTTTATTTAATTACAAACACGTGATATAAGGTTGCCTGCGAAAAATCAGCCCTGAATACGGGTTGCCGAATTTTAAAAGATTAAATTTTGCTCCGAGTGAATGTGTGCGACTGAGAGGTCTCTACCAACCGTCCCATGCGATAGAAGAGGACACAACATAACAGTTACTTGTAGCTCGACTTTTTAAAGAGAGAGAGAGAGTGCGCATGCTCTCTGCTCTTGAAAACAAGAAGGATATAGCGATAGACAATATTTTGGAGTAGTTTCATATTAAAATAAAGGTTAGTTTTTTTTTATCAATTAAATATATATGTGTATGTATTTTGTTACATTAAAGTATTTATAAATCTTAATACTTCACACTAGGACTCAACTGTTTGGAGCCTTCATCAGATGTTGATGCATTGTTCTGCTCCTAAAAAAAAATGCCATTAAATAAAAATAATTTATAAATTTATAAAGTTTTTTATTTGAATAGATGAATGGAAAAATCCTCATTTAATTTTGTTACAAAAAACGGAAAGCAGATCATTCTCCTGTTCATTTTATAAACAACTCTTTTTCGAGTTAATTAAAAAAATATGTGTGTCGAAAATTTACAAAATCATAGGTAAATTTCACTAACAATTATTTCAACACGAATAAAATTTAGAAAAAGGTATTAACTAAGATTTTTAAGATTCAATTGTTATTTACTTACTGTATTTTCAGCACAAAAATTATAAAAATCTTCCTTATATTTATTTTTCAAAACGCTCACTTTTTTGTAACACCTGGTATGACAACCATAAAATTCAAGTGACGCCCTGGATAGCTCAACAGTACTGTACTTAAAGTTCTTTCTTTTACGAAAAGCTAACATTAATGAACAGTTTTTAAAAGTTTTATCATTAAAATCTTTTACACCATTGCTCGAATCACACAAAAAACACTTTTTGGCCATTTTTTTCAGTAATAAACAACAGTACGTTTCTTCAATTCCAACTACACCAACATACTACTCCAAAATAATGCTCAGAATGTACGCGTCTATCGCTATCGTTCTTGTTTTCAAGAGCAGAGAGCATGCGCACTCTCTCTCTCTTAAAAAGCCGGGCTACAAGCAGCTGTTATGTTGTGTCCTTTTCTATCGCATGGGACGGTTTGTAGGGACCTCTCAGTCGCACACATTCACTCGGAGCAAAATTTAATCTTTTAAAATTCGGCAACCCGTATTCAGGACTGATTTTTCGCAGGCTACCCTATATCACCGTGTTTGTAATTAAATAAACTTTATTTTTATTTAAGTTTCATTCATTAACCAGACCGGTGCAAATTACTAACATCGATTTACCTGTTTATACCTGACAACCCAAGGATTGTGACAGGAAAATATAGGCAACCTAACTTTTGCATTTACTATGGGCTGCATACTTTCGATTGGTGTAGAATTTATCCCTTAACCAAACCGGTGAAATATTATTATTATTTTCAATTAATTTAAAATAGCCTGGACTGAAATTTGATAGGCAACCCATATGCAATATATTTTTTGATATATTAAATTACATAAAAAAATATGTTTGGTCCATTAACCAGCTCGGTGAAGGTCGTTCTCTATCGGGATCCTATACTAATACGTGTAATAAGATCCTAAACAATATCGATACTAAGAATATTATATAGCATAAAATTTAAATATTACTTATACGAGTAGTTGAATACGGGAAATGTCGTAAAAATATTTGTAAAATAGTCAAATCGGTGTTGTCGTAGGTACTCCTACAAAACTAACACATAATTTGAATACAACGCATACGTCAACTAAAATATCAATTTCCCATATGTCACATAAAGTTACATATTGAAAAAGTAACGGTAATATTTGTATATACACCAATATATATTTTCCGATATATAAACATATCTTAAAAATATAAATAATATATTGATATGATTATATCAGAGTAACGGTCAAATAATAACAGTACCGATAACCCAAAAAAAGGAAAAATAAAAACGAAGCGAGCGTAACTTAAAAAAAAAAAACAAATTGCTCAAAAACTGATGCTGCATCTACACTGAAGGAGGCTAATGTGTTCGGGAGTCGCCGGTGGAAGTCGCATCTTCCCCGTCGTTGTGTTGCAGCGGCTGAAAGGCAAGCGGGCGAGGAGCACTTCCGGGCGGGCTTCCAGGAGGCCGTGGGCGAGGCGGTCCGCTTCCTGGTCGAGGTGCACGGACACGGGCCGGGGGACGGGCTCTGCGTGCAACTCGCCTCGCATTTGCAGAGGCACTGCGAGATCGTCACCAAAGGTACGTTTCCCTTAGTACGAGTTTATGACGTTTAATCAAAACGATCACAGTTTACGTTTTCTTATTGCAAGGTATGTATGTTGCATAAAACGTTAACGTGCAGACTTTACTGATGTATGTACCCGCAAAGTATCAATGGCTAATTGCTTTTCTTGGTTACGAATCGATTTTGTACCCTTTGTAGCGTATCTGTAAATTATTTTCGGCGTTTCATCAAATCAAATCAAGAATTACCCTACACATCCCATGCCAGTTCCATCTGTATCCTCGTATTTAAAAGTCAAAGTCATTGTTACGCATAAGTCGACACTTAATCGTTCAATAGTAACATTCCTTTTGTAAACAATACATTCATTATTGTATATTCCCCAGAAACTCCTAAATCTGCTTCTCTCTCTCTCTCACATTATTATGAAAATCTGCATCAGTTTTGTTCTCACTTTCACATTATAACGTCTTAGGAGAAGTCCTGCCGCGTGACAAGGGCCGCTCCCACCCAGGGTCGTCATCGGAGACCAACAGTTCATCTAGTAGCTCCCACGGCTACGCGGTGAAGGGCGTCATACAGCGGCCAGAGCCGCCGCCGGCTTTCGCCCCGGAGCCCTACGAGCCCGAACGCGCCGTAGAAGCACCGTACCCGATGGAGTGTGATAGAGGTAATAATTTAAAAAGATAACATTAAGATAAGGATAGTGAAAATACTCACTTTTAACGACATTAAGTGAAAAAAATATCCATTTTAACTCAACATATTTTTGAAGTTGATACAGACATAATGTATTAGGGCGAATAAAAATGGATTGAAAGTTAGAACAGTATAATATACTATGCTTGGTTTGGTCCCTACGCGACAGAAATGTAGAGGATAACAAAAGTTACCGATATACCTAGGTCTCAGAATTAGCATCGTTAGTAGGACAAATAAACATTGGGGTAGAAGAGACCTCGAATTAAGATCCCGTAGACAGACAAGGAGTATAGGACGCACTCCGTCCAGGTGGACTGTTGACCTAAAGAAGACGGAAGGTACCCGCAGATTAGGGAAGGCCTATGTCCGGTGGACATTCAATGGCTGATGAATGAATGAACTCAAATCTCAGAACAGATATTTGGAACCGGAACAGTCTTATACAGTTGTTTAATGGGCAAGTAGGATTTTTTTAGTTTTTTTTACTATAGTGAAACTTTTGCTTTTCAATGCAATTTGTGGTCTACTAATTTAACTATGTTATGTTGTAAGATAGCACTGTGAAGTCTCAAGGATTGTGTCATCTCAAACCACTTAATAATAATTTAGATTCTAGTGCGGTCCCGGTAGCCACTACCCCAAACGCCACCACAATTTCAAAACTTGTTCTTGTCTTAATAGTCTTGTAACTCTTCCAGTGCTACCCCAGCTACCTCTACCCGAGACCGCGGATCAGCCGCTGGACGGCCGCCGCAAGCGGGAGCCCACGCTGCGTAAGGTCCGCAAACCAGATCACGTCGAAGACTACCTACACTCCTACAAGTTCAAGAATTCCATCGAGAGGCGGTTCTCTAGGTCGCAGGATAACGAGGTGATTGTGAAGCGCTTAAAAATTTTAATTTTTGTATTTTCAATTTACATGTTAATATTTGTGTCGATCCGATGATCTGCGTGACGAAAGGGGTAGAAACGGCCAGGCAGACATCTGAATAATGAGTTTAGATTATGTTCTGGGTCTGGGCGTTTGTGTTTTTGTCTTTGAGTGTCCATGGTACCAGCCCCAGATCTTCAATTTGAAAGGTGGTAGAACCAGTGTAGTTCGACCGTGGAAGTACCACCGCAACACCTATTTCAAACGTGAAGCAGTTCTTGCGTTTCGTTGGAAGCGTTGCCGGCTCACTTTTATATGAGGCGACCATCTCAGTCCTCGGGAGTAGCAACGTATCTGTGATACACTTCATATAGAACCCCTGTTCCATATGAAGTTGCTTTCAAATGTCCATGGGCAGCAGTAACCACTTACCATCAGGTGGTCTGCTTGCTCATTTGCTTCTTCATATTAATATATTTATGTGACCGGACGTGCGATATATATATATATATATATATATTTAGGCGGGGCAAAACTTAAAAATGCCACCCTGCCCACTTGAATTTATTTTACCATCATTTCATCAAATATCAAATAATTGGTGATCACTAAAACGTTTACGTGTCAAGAGTTCCACTTCCTACTGACTAGGCGTCCCATTGGTCAATGTTAAATTAGTGACACTGTTCCCAACCTGTAACCAGGCAATGGTACCTCCAACTTTTTGAAGACGCTTTTTTTTCTTTTCTTTTGTTTGCTTCGTTAAGTACAAAACTTTCACGGTCTTCTCCTTTGGTGACCAAAAAAAACGTCTGAAAGTATTTCGCAACCAAAAAAGTGTTCTCAAAGTATTTGACGACCAAAAAAAACGTCATCTCTGAATAACATATCATGACCAACACAAAATTTTATCTCAATACCGTTTTATCAGGTATTTTACGAACACTGATCAGTGATGAGGTGCGCATTCATTAGCTCGATTTGAATTTGCCGCCCTCTGAACTTGCTGCCCGGGGCGTAGGCCCCGGCTTGCCCTCCCCTAGATCCGGGCCTGCATGGTACCCATGACACAGCAGAAAATTCTAGTGTGAGACTGTGTGTATAGAAAGCGGTTTTTTTTTGTTATTTTCGCACGTCCGATCACTTGATCAACCTTAAAAAGATTACCTTATTTTTTAGCATGAGAAAGATACGTCACTTCGTAAAGTATATTTATATTAATCAAAACTTATCATACTTGGCGACTGTTGTCTGTGTCCTGAAAGATCTTAGGACCTAATAAGTTGGTTAAGATCACTTGGTGACTACTAAAAAAATCTGTGGGCTTCAAGTCTGATAATTGCTTGGTATTAGTTTTTTTATTTTTTTTTATCTGATTGAAGTAGCAAACGAGCATGCAGTCCACCTGATGGTAAGTGGTCACTGCCGCCCA
>DWNE01001695.1:0-21019 GCA_018249875.1 Cecropterus toxeus | reverse complement strand
CTAACGATCCATTTCGATGTATCAAACATAAAAAAAAAATACAGACAAATTGAGAACCTCCTCCTTTTTGGAAGTCGGTTAAAAATATGATTTAAACCAGTTATTCGCTAACAGCGGGCCGCAAGAAGCTCTAGGAAGATCCGCGGGCCGGGCCGGGCGACCTGCCTAGAACTTTATAGGCTAGAATTTTTTTGAGCGACCGCTCCTTGTCTCTTTTAGTTATTTTTGTCAAACATTATTTTTACTTTCAAATTTCAGGAGTTACTTCTGAATTCGGCCCGCCATTACTTTTGGTAACAATATGACCCGCGTTGTCAAAAGGTTGACGGATCTTTGTATTTTTTAAATTGATACATTACATTGACATTGATGAACCTTCCATTAATTTCATTTAATATCACGAGATTGTTTGAACACGTTGTTAATATACCTGAATAAAAACAATATTAAACGACATAATATATATTTTCAAAACTAAGTAAAAATAATATGATACAGGCATTTAATATATTTTCATATAATTTTATATTATCAATATATACATAATATCGTATAAAAAAAAACGTATTTTTATATCAGGATAGCCAAATAAATTTATCCAAGAATGACAAGGTACATTCAAACGATATCTACATATAAATGGGCACAGATTATAGCAGCATGAATATTCAGGAGCGCTAATTATGCGATATCTGGCACTCGGGGTCAAGTTTCCGGCGGAAGTTTGGCAATCTTGAGCCTTTGAGCGCCGCTGGCTGAAGTGAACATTTCCTGAGTAAGCTAACATGCTTGACGAAACTGTCCTTCGCTGTTTAAACGAGTAATATAGATCTTATATAGATCTATATTACTATGGAAGTTTTATCAAACAAGCATTTTGTTGATTTACTGATGCGAAACATCTAAAGAGGCAGTAAATTTGGTTGTTGGCGTGGCGATGCTTGCATTTATTTATTTTAGCGCCATCTGTTATACATTGTCGGAACTAATAAGTATCAAACTAAACTAAGCGGACTGCGGTAGTTCGACTTAGTGCGGGTATTGTTCGTAGATGGCGTTTTCATTGTGGTACATATGTATTTAATTCCTGTGTCAATCATGCCTTTTACGCATATTACTTTACGCATGGTACATCTGCCAGGTGTCCCATGACGGCATTTTTTTATTTACTTATCTTGGGAAATTATTTGTATGGATATACACAGTTTCCTCTGTAAGTATGCATTACAAAAAATTAAAAAAATAAAAAAAACAACCAAAATATAACAATGCGATGGGAAATGAAATTTAATAGAAAGATAATGTTGTTATAAGATAACCTACCTAATAATAGACTCTTAAAAAATATGAATTACATTAATCTCTTAGAAAACCATTCGTGGTGAATGATAACCCACGTGGAGTTAGAAACTTCATATATCAGAGTTTCAAACTGAAGTAATCACGAAGACAACTCCTGAGAACTAAAATGGTTAGATAATTATATAAGTCACTTAAACTCAGCAACATAAAATGGCTAAAAAGCTGCAAGGCAAAGTTCGGTCAGGATAGAAAACTTATTGTTTCATTGTAAAGGTCGCATGAAGTGTAACCACTAGCAGCCACCCATCCATTTCCCGACCGCACTATAAATCACTTTGTGGATCAGAATTTCACGACTTGTGAAATTACGAAATAATAACGGCTAACATGTTGTTAACTGTTTATGTAAATAAGCGATATAGATAGCTAAAGTTTCAATGTCTATTCTACGTCAAATCTAATCTAGATCTAGCTTTATCACTACATCATTTAACGACTAACTAGACAGACTCTCGTACAATACAAGATGCGGTACTCAAATTGGCAACCCCAAACTTTATTAATTGGGATCAGGCCGCTTGTTAATAGGGTTGTCAAAACTAAAGCTCTATAAATGTCATAGTCGCATAGAAAATAACACAAATAGAACTTCAACCTTTAGGGACCTATAAGCAACAGACCAATAGAAATAAATGCCAAATGTCAATCAAATTTTGGGACCTCTGTATGTAATATACAGAGGTTCCAAAATTTTACGTCAATCAAGATTCAGTTTGGCGAGCACAGTTGGCAATATTGCAGTTGGGCAGTATGACCACCCAAAAATACATATACAAAAATCTGTTTTTTTTAATTAACTGTTGTTAAAGATTCTACCACAATATACAATATTCATTCGCAATGTATTGCATTGCATTGTAGGCGTAATAAGAGTTTTTATGTCTTCGAACCAATCTCAAAGTCGCAATAATGTCGCATAATGCCAACCGTTTAATAATGTCGCTTAATTCATTCGTATTCTTGGCAACCCTATCCCCACAGATTAGTTACCGAGAACCGGCTATCAGATGACAAGTCACTACACCAAGTTCGAGTTTTGCCCTCCGTGACAATGGTATTGCAAACTTGTGGAGTACTTTCGACATACAACCACGAAACAATCATTCGTCGAATACCGTCAAACATGGCTTTGCAAACAATTTTGGTTTTATTTCTATGCTATCATTTGCTATTACATTCAGTCATATTAGTTATTATCATAGCTACCTGATCAAGTTTTATTTACTAAAACTAAAAAAACATGACTCGAATTTATCCGAATTTATCTGAAACTTTTCTTTTATTTCGGATATCCGATAGTTTCGGTTATGGATACGGAAATATAGATCTCACATATACTTACCAATACTTACAATATGGAGCTAAATAGGCAAGCACCAATTCTTCCACGATTGAAGTATTTTTATTTTATTACTGCTCCATTACGCTTTGGTGCAGAACATAGGTATATAAGAAGGTTTAGCATAGATAAGAAGAGACTAAATTCATCAAACGGAACAGCTTTTTTGTTTTTATCGACAAATTGCTGATTTTATTCCTTATCGACTCTTCTACATATTTTGCATCGTCCGCGACTGTTGAACTATCCTCTTAACAAAGCTATAATATTATGCTACCTTTTAGATGTATTGTGAATTTAAGTTTATTTTGTTCGTAAGAAAGCAACAAATGAAGTGATTTGTTGCTTTCTTGTGCCGTTTTCTTCTTCATGGCGAAACACTTTCCGAATCTTTTAGTTCAGCTCCAAATTTTGAATAAATGGCATTAAAATATTTTGTTAATTTGTCCACGTAATAACATGAAACTTATGACATATTACATAGGATTATAGGATTATTTCGAGTTGAACTCGTATTAAAAATGCATCTAAAAGGCGATGAATGAACCAGACCGCGGTAAAGTTATACCTCGTTAAACCGCCTTAATGACTTCCTTTTTGATTGCGTGAGAACTATATAAAAAGCAGGATTTCAAAAAGTCCTTAAAATATTTTAAATTAAACATGATTAAATTAAAATATTAATGTGAAGTGGTTTATTTAAATGAACGGGTAAAAGATAGCTCAAGCGGTAAATTCATTTAAATATGATATGCTTTTCATCTATAATATACTTTCTTTAACTTTTGGCTATCTTAACTTCATCTACAATAGCTAATCATAATAATAATAATTTATTAAAAATGTATATTTCCTGTTTTTGTACATCGAACATATTTGCAATAGTAGATAGTTTGGAGGTATGAGAATAAATAATACAGATACTAATAGTAGATAGATACTCGTATACATATTTATAAGATAAATCTTATAAAAATAAAAATATTGTGTTGCTCTGAAATTAGAGAAACGACAATAAATGTTATTAATATCTAATTATTAGTTTTTCTATTTTCGTCTTTACTCCATACACATACATTTTTGTCTGTCGGTAGTCTGTACGTCAGTATGTTTGAAATCACATCAAACCAACACTTCTAAATTTAATTTAGTTGATGTATACCTATATGTTGAAAGAATTTAGACTTCATTTTATTAAAATTCATCTAGCTTCTCTATCAAAAGCAATTACAATTAAAACAAATGCTACATTTTTTAAAATCAAAAACGCGCATAGCTTGTTAATATTATTAATTAAAATCGTTAATTTTATCTAATGTTTACATTTCTTGATAATAATTATTTAACAACTCGTAATTCTTGTAGTAATATTTTAATGTCAAGGTTATTCCATTTTTTGTAATGTCCAACGAAGTAGGCACGAATCTGCTAGTACTACATAATTATTATCTTTATACTAGGCAGATTATCTAAAACTTTAAAGTTTAGTAGAACCATTGCCATAATTCCCAGTAAGATAAGATACAATTTCCCTAGCGCTAATAGCCTTTAGACAAATGGTTCTATTAATTTTAAGTGTTAATATCTACCCTTCTTCTAATTGCGCTCAACAACCCCCATAATTCAAACCGATCTTGGGTCTTTGCACCCTTAATCCGGCATCTAAGGGTCTAATTACAAATGAAATTTACAGCATCACTTTGCTTTGATATTGTACCGTATATTTTAATACATTAATAATGTATTTGAGCAGAAGTCATATAAGTAAGTAATAATAATAGGTAATAGGAAGTTATATAATAATAGGAAGTAATAGTAGCGTGTAGGCTACGTAGGTAATTCTGCTTTTTTATACGATTAATGTAGTAAAAGAGGTTGCAGTCCACTTGATGGTAATGACCACTTACTGCTGCCCGTGGACATCTGTAAAACACTTCATATCAAACAAGGGTTCTATCTGAATTTAACTACAGAAGCGTTGCTTTTCCCGAGGACTAAGTCTGTCGCCTAATATGAAATTGAGCCTACTTTCTTACAACAAGTTCTTCCACTTACTACTTTTACACAAAACATACTGAAAAAATACTATTTTTTTCTAAAATTACACTTACCTAAGAGTATATTCAAGATCGAATTTATTACGTTAAATGTGTGTTTGTGTCACAAAAACATACATATCTTTATATTTTTACTAGCTTTTTCCCGCGGCTTCGCTCGCGTTATGAAGTATTAAAATTGACAAAGTTTGATAGAAACTTTCATTCCTTATTTTATCCTCTTGGGGGGAGAATTGATCAAAATCCTTTCTTAGTGGATGCCTATGTCATAACATCTACCTGCATGCCAAATTTCAGTCCGATCCGTCCAGTGGTTTGGGCTGTGCGTTGATAGAATACTATATCAGTCAATCAACTTTGAGTTATATATATTTAGATTAATAACAGTTATGACAGACGAACATCCAAATTACGACTGATAAGGTTAGGTATAAGTGACGGAACTCTAAAAGGAACCAAAACAAAATATTATGAATATTTATGATTTACTTTACCGCTACCGACACAATACACAATTAAATCAGAAACTGGATTCGTATACACGTTTTTACAAAATGTTACTAATTGCTTAAAACAAAGACCAAACATAATAATAATAATAAAACAACAACAGCTTTTATTGTATTCTTTTTTTAGAAAACCCTCTAATTTGAATACAAATAAATAATCGGTCCGCCAACTTGAGGCATCCGCCATATTGAATTTAGTATGACGTTACTAATTCATTCATTCATCATTAATTTTATACATTGTCATCTACACATATAAGACTCACTCCTTCGTGAAATCGAGGAACAGTTGTAGTCCGACGAACAATATGACTAAATCTGAACAGTATGACTAAATCTGCTGTAGCTTGCACAGGTCTCAAAACCACTGTCTCACGGGAGCCCACAATACCGGTAGACAGTGCACTCACTGAGGGAATTGCCCAGGCAGGGAGGAGGTCCTCGAGGCCCCTAAACCCAGCGACACGGCATAGGATTACAACTTATCACTCACTCAAAACTGACGGACACAAAATCGTATATTGCATGCAAATTTCTGGTCAACCAACTGTCAAAACAAGGTAACTAAAAGTTTATAAGTAATATAGGATCATTGCCTAGTCTAGTCCAGTAAGCTTTTATGGACTATTCAGAACGGATTCACCAATTCTCGACTTGTCAACTTTGTACGGCGGTAATTGGTACCACGTCTCGACGAAAATAACAAAATTGAGTACTGTTTTGCATTAAATTATTTACTGGCTATTTGATTAAAAAGATATGAGAAATTATACGTTATAATTAATCATATTGATTAAACATTTATCTAATGAAAGGGAATCTATTTAGGATTCGAATGTTTAATTTAAAATATACGTTATAAATTTATATTTTAGATCTCATGGGTATATATTATAACGCCTATCTTACAATTTTAAATATTTTTTCTTTTTAATCTAAGTATATCTTCCGAAAGTACTTTATGCTATTATAGTAATTAAATTAAAGTCTATATACAGTGTCCGAAGATTAACATTTTCAGACTTATATAGCCAAAGGAATTGCTTTGGATTTTTTATCTTATGTTGTCTTATCAAGGTTCATGATTCTACTGATTTATACACGGAGATATGCAAAGAGGGTCGAACCGCACATTTAAAGCTACTACTCGCGATGGATCCGACGTGACGCTGCAAACTTGGCCGTCCGTATTATTCTGAATCGTAAGAAACCACCATTACATTTTGATTACCTCCACACTCTTAAACTACTTAGTAACATTGTAAAAATAGTAAAACGAAAACTTAAATTAATAAACGATTATTTTGTTCGTAATACTTTATTTAACGGTTTATATGAGTTTTTATCAAAATAATCTAGCAAAAAAGGCGCCTTGTCTTATGCGCTAGCTTATGTCAGTCTACAAATGAGACGATTCTAATGATATGTCAAACGTCTCAATCCCCCAAGCCGTTTGGGCTGTAGTGCGTACAAGAAATGGACATACAAACAAACATAGATACGTTCGAAAAACAATACCCTCTTTCCGACGCAGTCCGGTCAAATACACAATATTTTTTTGAAAATTTATAAATAAATGTGCGTAATTCATACGCTCCATAAGTGAAACTTAATTTTTATTTAACTTAACATGATTCAGAAAGGGTTACATCTCCATCCAATGGTTGCTGTCATAACGGCTTTCGTTACGCTTTTTCGATTCATCTAGTTTCAAGTCGCAACGATTCTGAATAAGTTTCACAAGAAAAACAACGTTTTTTTTAATAACCATAATATTGTGTACTTACCTGTAATAATAATAATATTCTCAAAAACAATTACAAGTATAAGAATCGTAGTTAAATACTTAGATGACGAGATATCCATAGCTACACTTTATGTAGTAAAGAACTATAAAACTTCGCCTGAGCGATTTCTGCATCACTTAGCTAGGTCGTGTCGAATTTGCAACTTGTATTGTGTTGAATATTCATGGAATATGTCCTAATTTGGTATTCTTCTTAGTTTATTTAAATATTTATGAGCGTGGGGTTTTAAAAGCACGCTTAAGTTTAGATCATCCAAAATATTATCTTCAAAAATGTTAGGTTAAAACGAGAAAGAATAATTCGTAAATCTCCGACTCCATCTTGAAATAATCTGATGATATTGAAACAACCGGATAAATTTTCTCTTATCAAAGCTAAGAACAACCTTACAGTCTCAAATTCAAATTCAATTTATTTACAGAAAGATCCTTGAAAGAAAACAACATCTAAATCTTTTCATCCGGTTCGTACGTTAAACTTAGATCTAACTACCTACGTTTTACGTAAGGAGTTAATGAATAAATTCTATTTGCATACATTTTATTCGCCAATACATTTGAGAATTGACGCATTTCCATTCAATTTGCAGGAATAGACAAACCCAGAATATAATACCCAAAGTACCTTTTAAAATTAAGATTATCAATGTACCTAGCCTCCCAGGGACAGACGTGAACGCAGTTTATATAAAACATTAATAAGATACAGATCATAATAACATCTAGATTTTAATAGTCTCTTTAAATAGACTTTTGTGCTCACTTTTTAATCTAATCGAGTTCTCCCTCGAGTATAAAATGTGACGTTAATATCCTACGATGAGCCGTCTCATATTAATATGGACTGCTAAATTCATATTAAATTCTGCTAACGGTACCTTTGAGTTAACTAACGGGCTTATGCACTTGATATGATGGATATAAGAATATAAACATATAATGGTATACCATTTTATACATGGTGTATGTATTAAAGACAAGGTGGTAGAACCAGTGTAGTTTGACAGAAATGTACCACCACCACACCTACTTCTAGCGTGAAGTCCTTGCGCTCCGGTAAAAGGATATGGATGCCGGCTTACTTATATATGAGGTAAACATCTTAGTCCTAAGGAGTAGCTACGCATGTGTGGTTGACTTCAGACAGAACACCTGTTCTATAAGAAGTTGCTTACAGCTATTAATGGGTGGCAGTCACCACTAGCCATCAAGTGGATTCCATACTAGTATGCTACTTCAATTTGATAAAAAAACGGTCAAGTGCGTGTCGGATCAGGAAGGGTCCGTACATACAGCTTTTGTATGAAAAACGGAAAAAAATGTTTTCAGTAGTTGCTGTTATAGTAGTAACCGAAATATTTCATCTCTGAAAATTTTACACACAGGAACAAGTGTCACAGACAGACGGACAGTCGGATAGATGATCTTGTTTTTACTGTTGTTAATATATAAAAATGAGATACCAATGGAAGCGATTTGTAGTGTAGGGCTATGAACGTAATAGCAAATTTTTAATTTATTTTTATCTTCAGAACCTAAGGCATAAAAAATACCTCGGCTACGTTGGGCCGGAGCGACCCTAGGGAAATTTCAGTTGCTACTTATTTGCGTAAATCGTCTATTAAACATATCGTTTATATTTATATAACTTCTAGCTATTTCATCTTTCATTATTCAGTGGTATTTTGACATAAGTATGATTTCAGACTAATATCGCAAAATTTATACACTTTAATATACATTTTTTTTATAAGTATGAAGTAGCAAACGAACAAGCAGCCCATCTGATGATAAGTGGTTACTGTTAGGAGGCTGTAACCACTTATCATCTATAAGAAGTTGCTTACATATGAACAGCAACTTCTTATAGAACGGGTTCGACATATCGGCAATAAGAAATTCAAAAACAGTAGGTATATTGTGAGTACCCGCAACATATTAAAAGGAAAATATATTTTAAAAATAATTTTATTACGTTAAAAGGTTCATTTAGTAAATTACTGAAAGTATCTTTTCCTGGAAACGAGTTACTTTGAATTGAATTATTTAGTTAGTTAAAATATGCTAAAAATACTTTATCCATTAGAAATACTAATTAAATAAAAGTTTCGAGTAAATTACAGGATATGCGTTTAAAATACTCGTTATAGTTACGATTACGAGTATGATTTTCGATCTTAGTGCTTATCTACACTGTATCGGAAGTCCGGTACAAAATTTCTAGACTCATAGATTTAGGCTGGGCGTAATCTACTTGTATTAAAGCATTATTATATCCTGATAAGTTGTAAAGATATATAGGCTTTACAAAGAAGCGTGCTTAAGCGCGTCGAACCGGGCTTAATATTTCCCGATAAATCCGCATATTGGCACGTTGCTATATTAAGAAGTGGGATTTGGACTTATCACGCTTTGGAAAGATTGGAGTATCTTTTTTCCCCTGTCATTGAACTGCTATAACACTTTTTTATTTGAAATTAACCGAAGAGAATAGAATTAACTGCTATAGGACAAAGAAATTAATAACAGAACGGAATGAAATTGAACTGTGTAAAACGGAATGAATGGAATGAATGAATGGAATTGTGTGTCGTCTGTTGAACAAAATAGACGTGTTCTAGATGTTTTAAAAGAAATTTATTGTAAAGTAGTGTAATTATTGAAGTTTCCTAATAGAATGAAACGCAATGATATGATTTTTTGTCGCAAATTTTAATCCAAATAACAATTAAGAGTTGTATACTAAATATATACTGATGAAAAGACACATAAAGACCTCCGACTTCCGTGAAATTACTTGGCGAACGGTCAGCCCTATGCATATAGCATTTCGCCAACATGTTATCTATTCGACGACGTTCTACTTGACTACATGAATAATTGACTACGTTACTACTTGACTACGTGACTACTTGCCTACTTTCAACAGTTATCATAACTTATTAAAGTGCATAATCAATTATTCATTTTTTCTTATCATTTGCCACTGTGGAGTTCGATAGTGTAAGTGCTGTAATCAGTATCGTATTTATCACTGACATACAAACTTTGACCCCCAAACCCGGAGACGAGCACGTAATAAATTCGATAAGTTTTCTCTTATATTTCAGAACCCCGTAACTCATTAAACTATAGAAAAAACACCGTCAAAGCTGAATGGCGTATAACAGTTTAGCCAAACACTGTAGTTTACTGGTTTGTAGATGGTAAGATACGAGACATTTCAATATATTCCTCAAAGGTAGCCTTTGCATGTACGTAAGGTAACATAATGGATCCAGGTTTCATGTAAAAATTGCCACATCGTCTCAGTTGAGGTTGTTTTATCGGATTGTTTTCCAGTAAAACATGGATTGTTTTGAATTACCCGTTAGTATAAGAAAAACGTTTGTAACTGACAATCAGTAAGTGCATCCATAGGTCTAACAAAACGAAAACATTTCATTTCATTCCACATGATCATTGACAAATTTGATTGAATTCTCCTAGTAGATACATTGATATCCCTAAGCACGTAAAGGAGAGAAATAAAAACGAGTATCGCCATATATAGGAGGGTTAGGGGTCTCTTCCCCTGTTGACATAGGCGATAAAGGAAAAAAAATCTTAAAAAGCGAAGACTTTCGTGTTTTTAGGGTTCCGTACCCAAAGGGTAAAACGGGACCCTATTACTAAGCTCTACTCCGCTGTCTGTCCGTCTGTCTGCCTCCAGGCTGCATCTCATAAACTATATATAAAATATATATATATATATATTAAGGTGGGTTCCCATACAATAAACGTGTTTTTGCTCAATATGTAGATAATGGTGCGGAACCCTTTGTGCGCGAGTCCGACTCGGACTTGACCGATTTTTGACCTTATTCCAGACCCCTTTAGCATAAAGCGAAATAAAAATATCCGATACTGTTGGACCCTCCTTCCAGACAGAGCTATGTATGCCCATGCTGACGTGTGTGAATAATAAGTCAGTTATACAATTAATAAGTAGCTGCATACAGGCGGGTGGAGATAAAAATCATAATTATTTTAATGTCTGTTACAGAAACAATGCTTGAAATACAAATAAGACGAAACCTATACCTAACAATTGAAACTCAGAATAGAGAAATATGTAGAATGCACATCATGTAAGTATTTCATTAGTTCCCAATTTACGATATCATGCATAATGAGGATATTTAATAGAAAAGAAGTTGTATAAAAAGGAATGCGTGACTATCAAGTACTAAGAAATGGCACATACGAATAATCTCCGCTAGAAATAACGATCTAAAATATCTTCAACAAATTAAAAATTAAACCTACCAAATTCAGCCTCACATAAGTGCAATGTAGCATTTAAACCATCTAAATATGCACTACACAGTACAAGGAGTTCATAGTCCTTATAAAAAACTACCAATAAGTAAAACCGACTTCGATACCACAAAAAAAGTATAAAATAACTTAAATATATGTTGGTTTAGTACATAAACCGTACATAGTACCGAAGTCGGAATTTCCTTTAGGGAGTCAATTAAAAATATCATCCTCGTAAGTCCGTCGTACGAGTCCTCGCAAAATATAAACCCTGCAATGATTGTACGTACAGTGGTGTAGCGAGGGGGGAGAGGGGCTGTCCGCCCCGGGAGGCACACGCCAAAAACAGATTTGGAGGGCGGCAAAAACAGATTTGGCAACCTTGTTTTATCATCAAGTTAGATATTGAAGTTTTTTTGGTCGTCAAGTTAGATATTGTCGTTTTTTTATGGTCGTCAAGTTAGATATTGTCTTTTTTTTTGGTCGTCAAGTTACATATTGTCGGTTTTTTTTTTTGCCGTCAAAATTTGTATAATGTGTGGCGAGTTTAACTTCAGCCCCGGGCGGCGTAAGCCCACGCTACTCCACTGAGTACGTACTATATTAAAACATATGGCCAAACCAAATGTGAGTACATATATGACTTTAAATATACAACCTGGTATATTTAAAGTTAATATATAAAATAGGTATTTTACCTTTGTAAAATACCTATTTTACACCTAGTTGTAGGTACGAGCAAAAACCGGCAATTTTATGTAAATAATTTTACACTTAATCTTGCTACAAAGTTTAAGGTTAAAAATAATTTTAACACAAATCTTTATTATTTTTAATTTGTATTTACATTTTATATATTAATGTGTAATATTTAATCAATACGTAAAATCTTTCTATATTTTATGTGCCTATGTTTACATGAGCAATTTTATCATTCAATCCTCAATCGGACGCCGTCGGTTACGCGCGCTTTCGTACATTTAGTTTTTTTTTTTTTTTTAATTCATAAAAATGATTCGTCCAGTGTTTCATTTGTGTGCTGCTGCGGTTAATGTGTACACTATATTGTATGACCAGTTATATATTGATTTACCGCTGCCTGCTAAGGAATTGGAGGGATTTCCGTTACAATCACGAATCTTGTTCCTGACTATGTGGTGCCTGGTAAGGATAAAATGAGTACCTATACTGTTTGAAGGAAAAATAAGTAGAGTGTGTAAGGTAAACTTCCAAAAAGCGCATACCGCATATTTACCTTCCATTCACGACCTTCAAAACGTAAACGCCATTTTGAATATTAAAATCGTAGAAGATAGTCATCATAATAAATTAACATCAATTCCACCTTCTACATAATTACTTATAACGTTTCACCTAAACTTATGCCTAAATTCATAACTCACAATACTTTTATAAATTGTATTAAAACAAATTAAGCTTAGATGTGAATTTGTTTGGGCACACGCGCTCGCAGGCTATACCGTGCCTTGCTTGCTTATTTTATTTTTATATTCTCATAAAAGATTGAAAATACGTACATAGCTTCAAAATAAAGTACAATTTTTCATTTAATAATGAAAGTAGTTAAAACATGTTATGTAATAAGTAGTAAAGTATTTTCGCATACTTTTCTGTTCTCTTAAAGTATAGGGTAAATTTACCCCAAATAACATACAATAATCTATTAAAAACTACGGGCGGCAACTTAGTTCCATCTCAATCTAACCCATCCTCATAAAACTTATATTGTAGCATTATGGTTTAAAGAAGTCAAGGGACCTATTATAAATATGAAATTAAGAAATACCAAACTCATATGGTTTATGCCGCTTGTACATCTATGTATATTATCAATTGAACAGTTGAAGGTCAAATGTTTAATTGATATTCGTGCCAAGGTCAAAATATGACACCAAATTTCCTATCGTTCGGTGGTATGCGCTTTTGCAAGTTTACCTCCGCCACTTAGAGTTCTTTAGGGTATGCTTAATGCAAAATATTACTTATATAATTATTATCTCACAATATGATTGATTCGCACTATTCCCAATAGCCTATTGGTAGTGGACGCATAATTATGACTTATTTTGGATTTCATACCCAAAAACGGACACTATTACTAAGACTGTGCCACCCGTTTGTCAATCACCAGGCTGTATCTGACGAACCGTGATAGCTACCTAGTTGAAATTTTCATAGATATTCATTTGCCGTTATAACGAATACTAAAAAAATATTTTATTATTTTTGATTGCCTGATATTAATAAAGGCGATAAATAGTAGACGCTTAATAATATATGCACAGAAATTTAATTATACATTCCTTTTAAATATAAGTAATAAAATGGAAGTAAAATAAATATTTAAGGGAGGCTCCCATATAACAAACGTGTCATTTTGCCGTTTTTTAAAGATGGCACATATTTTGCACTGAGCCGGTTTCTTTATTTATTTTTATTTTTGTTAGTATCCTTACAAAAACTAACGTTTAATTTATTATTTTCAGTTAATGCAAACATTCTTCTATTGTATAGCTTTTATGAACGACATCTTCGGCTCGGATGCAAGATCAACAAAACGCGCGCCAATAATTCGAAAAATAAAAGATACGCTATTCTCTCTGGCGTTTGCAGAGGCCATCTACGCCTCCGTCGCTTTTTGGGGTATATATGCGGTGGACAAAGAATTAATCTTCCCATCGCACATTGAAAGGTAACTAAAGATTTCGTAAAAAACCTTCTCTTGACAATGGAGACGTAAACGAAATTGTAATTTTCAAATGATACATTATGCCTTAAGAACTTCACATGTGAGTTTCCACACATCTCGTAAGTCCACTGAGCACAAAGAAACATTTAAAAAAATGTGTGTGTCAGGTCCGACGCACTACTGGAGTTTACTTCTTAAGTTCGATTGTTCAAACAGGCGCAATAACATTAAATTAAGATTTTATAACATTCATATAAACAAGCTCAATGACATATAGATAATATAGTCGCTTTACAGCATACTCTATACACGTCTTAATACACTCACAACCAGTGTAGCCAGATCGTGAGTAGATCGTACCACCACTTTAAGTTGTTTTGTCATCAGTAAGAGTGAGACACACTACCCGCTATCTAGCTGCACTGCTTACACCAAAAACGTAACGAGGTCATTCGTTGAGTTGATTTTACTCCTCATATTTTTCTCATTCCGGGCGCCTTGTATCAAAAAACCGATTCTTAAGGAGTAAACTCCAAAAAACAATTTAAAAAAACTTATAGCTCTCTACATCACGTTACTTTTTCTGGTTTCAAATATCCATACATATAATGTAATATTTTTTAAAAGAAGATCTTTTAAAAGACTAATAATAAACTGCATATACAAGAAACTTTTAGAATTTTCGTCTGTTTAATATCGCATCAAAACAAAACTACTGAATATATTTTAATTTAAGTTTTTTTATTAATTAATTCTCCTTTCAGATTATATCCGAAGTGGTTAAACCACGTTATGCATACAACCCTCTCCATTTTCATAATTACTGAGCTTCTGACCTCGAACATAAGCTATCCTTCGAGGACAACTGGTTTTTTCATTACAATTGCCTTCAACCTCGGTTACATTTTGTGGATGTTCGCGATTTACATTAGAACGGGAGTGTGGATATACCCATTATTTGAACAATTGAACTGGTTAGCACGTACTGTCTTCATTATAGCGAGCTTGTGCGTAGTCCTAACATTGTACCTTTTGGGAGAAAAGTTAAACAATTTGGTACGCGCCAGCCCTATGGAAAATTACGCTAATGGTAAATCAAAAAGTAAATAATTTAGTTATTGGTATTAAAATGTTTAATCATGTTTTAAAAGTTGTTTTTTTTTACCTTTTAACCATTAGTCCTGAGTATTTGCTCAAATAATCTTTGTTAAAAAAACTGAAAATTATTAGAATTTGAAATACTAGTTGCGCTGTCTTTTATCAATAAAAAAATACATTTGCCCTCATAGCAGGGTTACCAAAATTCCGTCTACAAAATATATTTTTCAAAGTAAGCTATAAAAATATAGTACACATATAAAACGTGTAGTATTTTATGGACAAAACATAACTTGTAGACAAAAACATACTTATTTTATTTCTTGTTTAAAGTAAAAGTACAATGGTTCTATAAACATTCATATAAAGACTTATTTGTTCGATTTCGGTGTTGAAAATATTGCGTTATTAACTCGATAGTATGTAGTACGCAGACCCGAAAAACAGTACAATGTTATAGTACGGTTGGCAACCCTATCTCATACACAATTTAAGGTAAGTTGGGGTAACGTCGGAACTGGGGTAAAGCCGTACAGTTTAAATTGTGGACTAAATTGACCACATTTATAAAATTGGCGACTTCATATACCATGCCAAAAAAATTAGGTAACTACTTGATACAGTGATTTTTATAAGGATGGCCTAATTCGGCTACAATTGCAGGCGACCGATTTTACCCCAGCTCCAATATTACCCCAATGCACCTTATGAAAACATACCTACCTATATCTATATTTTAAAATTCCATTAATACCATTATATTAAAAAACTAAAAGGATGGAATAAAACAATGCAATAATTTAAAATATTATATTACAACCTCTGATTCAAAACCTTTTACAAGAAAGTTTATATCTTCCAACTCTTTTTTGTTCTTTCGTTTACCACGTCTCGTGACCTTTTTGGGTACAGACTCTTTCATTGTCAAATTCAATTTTTCGACCAGTCTATTAAAAACTGTGCATAAATTCTTGTAAAACATTAAAACAGTTGTAGCACCTTTGAGATATTGCTCTATAAATTCTGTAGGATTACTATTTTCTAATTTTAATGTCATATTGTACACAAGAGTACCATTATAACTCTTGGAATATATTGTGTTCTCAAAACTTTTACCACATAATTTATTTAGGCTGTTTAGCTGCCCTAAACAACACTGAAATTGAGCAAAGGTATGTATCCGTTTAACATCATACGACTTTGGCCTTTTCTTAATGCTAGTGTCAATTTCAAAATGTTTTAAGAGGACACTTGCTGCTATCATACAGTCCTCATATTGAACCTTATTTTTGTTTAAATAAACATCATCTGTTATTTGAGTTGCTGGCCTACGTTTAAACTCCTCAATTTTCTTTGAGAACTTGTTGTTGAAGTGATTATGGCCACGAAAAGTGCCAGTTTTTTCATCTATTACTTCTAAAACTATGTAACTTAGGAACAGGCTATGTACATAACTTAAAGGCACATCACATTTAGCTATCCACCACAAAATTGCTATCATATACAACTGGAAGTTGGGTGGCAACATATTTAAGTCACTGACTTCAAGATTCACTAGATGTTGATGTAAAAAGTGTATGAAACATGATTTTAATTGTTCTATAGAGAGCTCATAAAATGGTGCCTCGATTAACCTAGATGTAGAATATTCCTTATCTATAAAAATCCTTTTATATTCATTGCTGCCTTCTCTACTTACATAAGTAAAACCATCATATGCAAAATCTGTCAGTATATCAAATCCGTATCTTAATATGGGCAAAGCACATAAGAATGAGTCGGCATTAGTGCAATCTTCTGCTTGAGGGCAGCAAAAATGCAAATGTAGAGTGAAGATGTTAAGATAACACGGAGGAATTAGATGTGTTCGGACTCTATCTGCAAACCAGTCTGGTACACAGTTTTCATCAGATTCCTCCACAGAGCTGGCTTCACTGGCAGAGTCACTGCTATCATCCTTATCCTCTAACAAATCACCATCATCTTCATCATCTTCTTGGCTATTTTCTTCAAGGCCAATGTTACTTGAGGTCTGGGGAATATCAATATTCTGGACTTGTTTTGAAGGATCCTCCGGAATATCAAAAAACATCAGCGATCTACACTGGTTACTGTTGTAAGCTTCAATACTTTTCGTTATTATCAAATGTATTTTATTTTTCTGATGTTTCTTAAGTCTACCCAAGATTTTCTCAATAGCAGAGTCTAAAGTTTCATTTTTTAGCCAATTAAACATAGCGTGGATGCATCTTTGCTGTTCATTTTTCCTCTTCCGACTCTTCTGTAACTTTAGCTGAGAGAAGAATTTTCTGAACACTTTTTTTTCTGCATAGTCATTACCGAGCAGTGTAGCTAGTAGTGGCAATAACTCCTCTTTAAGGCCTCCAAAATGGTCACATAGACCTTTAACTGTGTACAATTTGCAATGTATTGCATGTACCTTCTTTCCATTCTGTTCTATAGGTTTAGGTTTTATCTCCAATGTGTTAAATGGTATATACAGTACATTGTAGATAAAGAAATCAGAATCGTAACTCAGAACTGGGCAGTGGAGATGCCTGGCCATCGCGGCGATTTCGTCGTCTGCCTCGAATTCACAGATTGTGTATGGAATATTCATCTCAGTCAATACCTCTTTGAAAACATACCGAAGCAAGTACGGGAAAATCTGTAAGCTGTCCTGAGTAACTGGATCTAGTCTAGACACACCATTAATTTTGGAGCGAAGACGGCTGTAAGCAGTCTTCAACTTCTTCACTACATAGCTGCCATCAAAAATAACGAAGGGTGTCACATTACATTTCCGCAAATACTTGAAAAAGGTCTTCGTATGAGCTGCATACTTATCATAATCCCCTCCAAAAGCTGAAAAACCGTTCAGCGTTCTGTACAATTGCGCGCAAAGGCTATTTCCATCAATAACAAGATAACAGTCGTGAAGAAAATATTGCTGCATAAATATGTCTTGGTTGTAATTTATGTAGGTCGTCAAGCCTCTCACTCCCATTTTGTTAATAAATTGCTCTTTCTAATAACAAAGATATTTCTGTCTTAACAATTAACGTTTACTAAATATTTGATAAGGTTAACCATGAAATGTTTTGAAACGTGAGTTAAGAGCTGTCATTGTCAGTCAGTAATCAGTACCTATATCAGTTGCGCTTGCTTGAGATGCTATAATAATTACAAATAAGTTTAGGTTATATACTCAACTCGGTTGTTAATAAGCATTTCAATAAATAAAAAAGTAAAAACAACAATGCTTCGAAAAAACATCAGTTAAAGTGCTTAATGGTGAGCATACTATAGAAAAAAGTTGTTTATCTGATCATCTGACATCCGTTTATCGGATGAATACAGCTCTATATATTTTCCTATAAAACATAATTTTAAATTATATAGAATCGGAAATATTATTTTTAAAGTTATATTTGATGAATTTTACCAAAAAGTTCGACAATGGTTAGCCCGTAATTTTAATGTAAATCTGTTTCCGACTTTATAATGTATTTTTTATTCTATGGTTGGGTGTAGAATATGATCTGTGGTTTTCTAACACAGATTATCAATATTTTATTTTGCTGCTCGACATTTTCGTATCGATTATTAACTGTCGCCGGTGCATGCTTGGAAAGATTACGGCGTGTTAAATCAGAACACAGAACACGTGTTTTATTAAAACAAGAGTGAATTTTCGAGTGACGATCATTTTAAATTACTTGTAATCTCTTTTGTACTAATAGTATAGAAAATATAGTACTTGGTGAGTATTATTTAAGTGAACTGCGCCGTAAATTATATTTGACGGACATATTGATCACGGCAATTTTATGTTCAGATTATCAAACATGACTGAGGAAAAGGAGATTACGTTAAAAACAAACGGTGAAGGGAAAGAGGACGGTAATGTTAAGGAGGCCATTACTGAAGAAGCGAGTGCAGAAGAAAGAAGTGAAACTAAAGATGCAGCGGACGACCCCAATGTGGAAGAATCCATCATCCGCCAGGTGGAATACTATTTTAGTAAGTATTTCTGAAGATTACGATATTCACTAAATGATTCAAAATCTTATTGCACGAATTTCTTGGTATTACATCAGCCAAAAACATTGTATGTAAGCACACTAATAAATACAATTGGTCTGAATATATGAATTAACGCTATTGCCTTAGAAAATCACTTATTACACCGAAACAATAATGCATCAGCAGAGCGCTCTAATCTTCACCCACCTACAACAATTTTCTTAGCAGAACTTGTAATGTTAGCATTGAAAATTGGAGCAATGTATAAATGATACATCACATGATAGTGATCATGCCTTGCCATGTTAATTGCAACTGAGAATGCAATGGAGTAACCATTTACCACCTAGATATTAATTTGATCAAAAAAACTATGCTTACAATTTTAGTTTTGTTTTGTGATGATAGATAAATAATGGTATAGAATTCATGCTTAAACTTATTCTAGGTGATATAAACTTGCCCCGAGATAGATTTCTCCGTGAACAAACAAAGCTTGATGATGGCTGGGTGCCCTTGGAGGTGCTGACCAGGTTCAACCGGCTGTCAAAAATCACCACAGACGTTGATGTCATCGAGAAAGCACTGAGCAAATCCACATCTGGACTTCTAGAGGTATGCTTACATTTTCAAGTTTAATATTGTTTTTATGAAGGATAATTTTAGGCTTGTTTTTTAATAAAGGAATAGCATTGTTAAAAACATGAAAACAAAAAACTCCGACTGCTTAAGGTGAAATTTTTGTTCCTAAAGATATATTTAATTTAACACTCATATGAGTTTTTGTCAAGTAAAAGTGTTGTATATAAAAATGTATATATTTTTAGATTGGTCTATTTACTAGCTTTGATTTGATGCCCATATTGTTATAATAAAAAAAATCGTCGCTCCCCCCCCATCCCCTTTTCCTCTATTTCAAGGTGCATTTTTTTAATTTATATAGCCTATGTCATTATGCAAACTGAGACCATTTTAATGATATGTCATACATCAAAATCTGTCCAGCCGTTTTGGCTATAGTCTATACAAAAGAAATGGACAAACAAACATACATACAAACATACGCTCGAAAACCATCCTCCTTCTGATGCAGTCCGGAAGGGAGTGCGGTACACCTGATGGTAACTGACGACTGCCCTCCATGGACGTCTTGCCTGAACCTGGTCACAAAGGCATTGTTACATTGTGACCTTAGTTGGAACACGTCTAATAATCCCTTACCACACCATTCAAACCACAAGCAGTTCTTAAAACTTCTTTAAGGGCACAAAAAAGTACGGTGGTGTTACTACTGAAGAAGAAAGCCCTGACCTTTTAGACAGTTAAAATATCAGATGCAACCATACTTGAATCCGAAAATTACTAATTCCATGAGTTATTTTAAATTGAATTCGGTCATTGCTGTGATAGAGATGTTCAGGCTGAAATGTTATAAAGATCAATTGGTCTTATTCTGCTACCATTCATATGCTCCCAGCAATTAGAATTTAAATTAATTTTAGTATGTTGTTATGTTGTAAAAAATACATTGTTTGCACATCTTATTTCATGTAGAACTCAGTTAGAAAAACAATGTAAAAATATTCTAATTTGAAACTTTAAATATTTCATTCAAATTCCCAGAATGTTTCTACTTTAAATGACAAATTACTTTTATTTGCTTTTCTAAGAGACATGCTCATTGATTTTTATCATTCTTTACATGTAGGTTGGGGCACACCTAATATTTGCACAATTTTATGTCTATACTTCTATATTATCTATATTAATATAATAAAGTAATAGCGTTTGGTTGAAAGAGCTCATCTC
>DWNE01001694.1:0-21020 GCA_018249875.1 Cecropterus toxeus | reverse complement strand
TGTTTGTGTATTCGACTTTGTGTGTCCATGGCACCCACGACACAGGAGAAAATCCTAGTGTGGGGCTATGAGTGTAGGAAGCGTCTTTTCTGTATACATTAATTTACGTATTTACTTGATTGGGGTTGGCAATCCGGATAACCATTAATCCGTGTATCAGAGATCCAGATAATCGAGTCTCTTCATGGATAACCAAATACTCTTTCGGTTTTGTGTTATTTTTTTTTTTCAATCTCATCTTACCAAAGTATCACTAAATCTCTTAAATTTATTGCAGATACAAGTCGGAAAAGAGCCCTCAAAAGTTCAAAAAACCCCTATCGTTAATTAGAGGGAAATCGGGCAAAACCAAAGAAACAGAGTTAATTGAAAATATTAAACCAGATGCAGACGCCACAAATTTCACTCAAATGGAGGAATCAGTTGATTTGCTAAAGGATTACCACAATGGGTGAGTAGAACCTATATCACATTTCAGCCACAATAACGTCCTCCTATAAATATAAATAGATTAACAAAACCGGTACAATCATTTTTCTCTTTTGTTTATAAACCGATTTTGTTCTTTTAGAAATGATAATTTTTTTATGGGAGAGTAATCAGCCTCGTTACGTAACGCGTGACGGCGCCAGTCTGTCTCGCTTCCCTCTCTCACGCATACGGCAGCGTCAGGCAGGATCCTTCTCTCTCACTCTAACCCACAGCTCAAGCCGTATTTTGGACAGACTCTTCTTTCACCTCTCTTCGCATTACTCAGATTTAGTGTTTAATGCGCGATAAACATATAAACTTTTCTCAAGTTAAATAATTTCAGTAAAATAGTTCAACTTATGCATATGGGCATACACTCCTACATATCATTTATGAATAAATACAGACAAAACAGTCCGTACCTTTTACACTTTTGTTCGTGAATAGATATTTTTTGTTTAATTTAGTAGCTATTGGCAAATGTGTTATCAATAAAAATGCTCAAGGATGATTTAATAAATATCTATTTTGCTTTTGAAAATATAAATAAAATATTGCTCCAAATAGGTTTTCTTTTTGTAAAAGGTAATATAAAAGACAGATCTTCTGTTAGTCTGTGATGCCTGGGTAGCGACAGGGCTCGGATAGTCTGAGGCATATACGAATATATAGAGTTATCAAAACCTCGATAGCGTGTTCCAGAATACTTGTGGCGCCAACTTTACATGTTATTGATAATTTTGGATGATTTTTAATATTTTCATACAATTTCTTGGATTAAAAACACAAACTTGTTAAGGATGTTTAGTTGAATCATAGTTGATATTTATTATTACAGACTTTTGTTTGGTCTGTATGCATGGAATATTTTAACTATTTTTTCTTGTCGTTTTGTGTGGTTCTAATATGTATAGTCAATTCCTCGACGTAACATTAGATTTCTCTACTTAAATTTCATCAACGCTATCGATTTTTTTTTTAAACTTATTTCACAGGTTGATATCACCAACGAATTGTAAATCTGAGAAAAAATCGCCGGTTCAAGCTAACGAAAGTATATCTTTATTGCAACAAATAAATAATATTGCGGCGAAAAATAACGATGATCAATGTACTAGGTAAGTTCAAATTGATAACTTGAAAGGTCAAACTGATTGTGTATGATGTTACATGGTCAGTTGTTTTTAGGGTTCCGTCCTCAAAGGATAAAAACGGAACCCTATTACTAAGAATCCGCTGTCCGTCTGTCGGTCACCAGGCCGTATCTCATGTACCTTTATAGCTAAACAGTTGAAATTTTCACGGACGATGTAGTTTTGTACCCGCTATTATAACAAATACTAAATCAGAATAAAATAAATATTTAAGGATGGCTCCCATACAACAAAATGTTTTTTACCATTATGTAGGTATGGACCCTACGTGCGCGAGTCCGACTCGCACTTGGCCGGTTTTTACATGTGGCTAAACCTCTACCTAGCTACTTTCCAGGTGGTATAAACAATGTAGTTCGACCGGGGAAGTACCACTGCCACACCTATTTCTATCATAAAGCAGTTCTTGCGTTTCGTTAGAAGGGTGTGGTTGCCGGCTCACCATGTATGAGGCGACCAGCTTAGTCCTCGGGAGTAGCAACGCATCTTTGGCAGACTTCAGATAGATCTAATGTTTTTTACGAACATCTACTACACGAACTTTTACTACACTGGTTTTGCCACACGGTTAAATACTAACAAACAGTATAATTATACATATAATGTAACTCGCGGTATTTGATGTAAGCAGTATTGCGGTATCTCTTCGTGGCTTGACAACGGAAGCTCGACCACCAATTCTGCCTTACATAAATGTAAAAGGAGTTGTAAAGCAACGACATCATTCTTCTGGGCTGTAACTCCATTTTACATTTGATTATTTAAAGTACATTATGTGTACCTTGCAGGTACAACTAGTGTATTCTGTAGGTACAATCGTTGTATCTTAGAGTAGAATCTTACGTACCTTGTAAGAACAATAAATTTCTTATAATAATAGTCACTTTGTTTTTTTTTCAGTCCCACAAAGCGACCTCTAGCGGAAAACGTTAATATCCAGAATGTACCGTGCGATAACGAATCAAGCATGTCAATATTACGGCAAGATGTTAAAATCAAATCAGAGCCTAAAATTGAAAGTACTACAAGGTTTGTATTGTGTAACCTCGTGCTGTTTTTATATGGAATCGGAGTAACAAGCATGCAATCCACTTAGAGAAATAGTCACTGCCGCCCGTTAACATCTGGCACCGAATCTAAAAAGAATAGGGGTCATACTTGAGCTCAGCCACATACTTTGCTACTATGGACAATGGACAAGTTGGAAGGTCATGTTTTTTTTTATTAGATTGAAGTAGCAAACAAGAATGCATTCCAACTGATGGTAAGTGGTATCTGCCGCCCATGGACACCTGTAACCAACTTCATGTAGAAGATGGTTTCTATCTAAAGTCGATCACAGCTGCGTTGCTACTCCCGAGGACTAAGATGGTCGCCTGATATATAAGTGAACCCGCAACCACACCCTTCCAACGAAACACAAAAACTGCTTTACTCTAGAAATAGGTGTGGCGGTGGTACCTCCCCGGTCGAACTACCGGTTCTACCAATTGGCCGCATTATATTACGTTTTCATGTAACCACCGCTCACTGGACTCTAAATCAATCACGTTGCAGGTACAATCAATGTCCTGGCAAGCCTATAATTAATAAATGTTATTTGGCCGACTTAATTCATAATTGCCCTTGCCACCTGCTATCGGTTTCTGAATAACTGCTGTATCTGTACAATATTGAGTGGTCCGATCAGTCTGGAAGTAGGTATGACCACTCGCAGTACCTTACACACCTGTATTTACATGCTAAAAGGACGCTACTAAAATATTAACACTATAGTTTTGTTATCTACAGGTATAGCAATAATTTGTGGTGTTTTGTGTAGCGTATAAATAAGTGCGGCATGACGTCAATGTTCGTCGCGTTATACTTCTATGTCTTTCGCACGCACGTTAGCCAATGAGCGTGACAGAGACAAAAAATTTTTGCTAACAGCATAAAATGCAGTGTATATTTTGATGTCCTTGTGTTTTGAGTTCAATGATCGTGAAGTACTCATTTTTTTATTTATAACCTCCTATATTCTCAAACCGCATCTGCGTTCATTGAAAAGTCAGCGTTGAACTGTCCGCCTTTTTTTGCAGATCAAAGTCCGAGATACTAGAACCAATATATAAGGAGCCAACTGTGCGGAAAAAAGCTGATAAGAGAGCATTGCCAGGATGGAGCTGTGATGAATGCAAGAAAGTGAGTAAAACACAAATGTTAGTGCTCAAAAAATACAGACATGTGTGGCCAATGCTGGCCCGACTCAATGTTAAGGATGGATATATTCATTTATGATACCTTACTTGTCTAATGTCTAATTACCGACGATATGACGACCCGCGTGACGGAACGGTCACCATGCCGGTCTAACGCGCCAGTGGGTTCCGGGATCAATCCCGGTCAGACAGACATTTAGATGTCCGTTCTGGGTCTGGGTGTTTGTGTATTTCCATGGCACCCACGACACAAGAAAATCCTAATGTGTGGCTTAGAGTGAAAACATCTCTTTTAATTATGTTATCTGTGATTTGTCTATTATTATAGTAAAGTGTTTAGAATGGCTGCATTATTCGCTCTATGGCAGAGCATCATATCAAACTGACACTACTCAATGTTCCATCCTGGTTACACTGATAAATTCTTCTTATCTTTGGTATGGGTGTATGTGTATGTGCATGTACATGTTTTTTTGTATCTATAGGATCATAACCTATAATCTTGGTGTGCAATAACAAGTGTAAGAAGTATTAAATGATTTATTTAAAAAGTTTTGTTTTTAAATGTCTTATATGGTTTACACAATTGGAAATGCAAAGTACCGAATTGAGAACTCCCTCCTATTTTTTAAGTAATTCAATTCGAAAAGTGATTTATTTTCAAAAATACCAATATGTATATGAATTTATAAAAACTGTCATAGCTTTTAAAGAATAAATAAAATAACATTGTTTGAATAACAGTTCTACAGCGAGATCTACAAAGACAAACCGGAAATGCTAGTGAAGATGATGGACGAATGTTCGAAACACCGCGGCAGAAACAACCCCGTGCGACCTAAAACCCCGCCCGGCTTCTGGAACCCGCGCTGGGATGTTCCTGAAGGCACCGAAGAGTTTAATAGACGGAACAATGCCATTTGACAACTATATATAGTGCTGTTACTGGCGCAGGTGGAATTTAGCTTTGTAAATAGGCCACTAAAATAATATCTACCTCTAAGAATTCTATTAAGATGTAAATACGATGTGAAAAAAATTAAACACTTTTATTATGGTTATTTGTGAAATTCTGTAGCCTTCAATATTATTTAATTAAAAAACTCCTTTTCAAGAATGTATTTGTCATTTAGACAGTCTCTGAGGTCTCGTCTTGTCTCTGAGGTGTAGATATGAATCCACTATACATTTTTATTGGATAGCTATCTAAGGTGTAGCCATTAGAGGTTCTTAAATTATCTGGTTATAACAAAGTTGGTTTTAAAATGATGTGACATTTCAACTATACAAATTAATCTACAATGTCAATATCACTAGTAATGTTTGTATAACTGTGTATTCATATAGAGAGATAATAAACTGTGCCTTATTTTATGGAGAAGTAGAATTTATATAAGTACTACATAGAATGTATATATTTTAGAATATCATCTACTTGCTTACAAAGAGAATGGGTACAGAAAAATACTTTAAATATGTGCTTTCAAATGTTTATTTAAATCATACAAAAATTTCAGAAAAAAAAGATGACTTTGCTTTGTTTTTATTTAATAAAAAAAAGATACAAGCATAATTTAAAAATATTACATTCCATTTTTGTTATTACACACAATAAAAGTAATGTTAAAAAAATTAAATGGGTTTTAATCATTAACCAGTTACCTACCTTGTCGCCATTCTAAAATGTTTTTAAACTAATTCCAAAAGATAATTTTAGTGATAAAAAGCAAATTAACCAATGTTTAGTAACATTATGTTAAAAAACATTTGCATTGACCTGTTATTTCTTAATACAATGGTAGTAAATACAATATAAGTAAAGAGTGACTAAATTAAAAGCAAATATGTTATTTGGACTATTGTTTTTATTTTAGAATTCAAATACAAAGGGTGGCATTACAAAGCACTAACAAACATCACAGTATTTCAACTAATTACAATTTTGAAGCTTCATTTTGTTTCACTTATTGTGTATCTCTTATCGACTGTCTCTATGAATATGTATTGAATATTTAAATCATTGTAATCAAAGTTAACATTTGTAGATAGCAATTTAAAAATGATAATAGGTTCTAAGACACTTCAATGAACAACATTCCACTAGCTAAGACCACATATAAAAGGTACTCCGTCTAAAACAAAGGTTTAACTGAACATTTGAAAATTTAAGTAATGTTCCAATATTATCAGTGACTCATAGATGCTGCCAACTGCAATGTGGAAACATGATTATATATCCTTTATAAACTGAGCAACCATTGCCAACATTCAAAATAAATGACTTGCAATAACACATGTGGGTTTGAAGGTGAAGTAAACAACATTTTGGAGAACACCTTTTATTTTCGTTAAAACAGAATATAATTTGCACTAGCTTACGTTAAAACGGAAATATGTAAAATCAAAAATTAAGTATTAGTAATTCATCTCAAAGTGTAACATTATTATTTAAACAAATATTACTTTCTTACGGCAATTGATTGACTCTGATGATGATATTGTAGCTAAATCATAATTTAGCTCCAATATCTCTCATCTATGTATCGTTGGATAAATTTTGCACAACATTGAAAAATAGTTTCATTTACAAACATTTGAACTGAAGATTTAAGGTTATTTTGATATATATTTTATACTTTATTGCTACAACAAATTTACATGCGCTTCTATGAAAGTTTTTTAGCTTTCTGGTACAGTGTGTCCACAACCTTGCTCATATGATGGATAGTCTCCAGAACAGTCTCATAGGTTTTCTCCAGGGGGGATTCATCGAACACTATAAGCACACCTTCTCCTTGATCCAGGATTCCATTGAGTTTCTTGTCAAGTATCATCTGTGACAGTTTCTTCTCTACTTGTACTACGGGAAGACGGATGGAGCGAGCTACATGGTCCACTTGGACTCGCATATATGGCTCTACTATACGACATAAGTTTTGTTCCAACATCGTATCATACAAGGCGCCAAGATGGGCACGGACGACTGCATCCTCTTCTAATTCCCTTTTGTAAGTCTTCAATGCAGCCTGGAAATCAGCCAATGACCGCTTATGGGAGGCAGTGGCCACAGCCCTCATCGCTTCTAATTCCTTCCCAGCATATTTCAGAGCAGCCTTGCTGCCGCAAACAGTGCCCACTTCCTCTGCTTGATTGAGCATAATTTTGGACAACAACATATACTTCAGGGCCGTTAACGCTTTTGGACTGTCTGCACCGTCGTAACCTTCAAATGCTTCGTAAAAGTATGAGTAGGCAGTTTTGAAGTCTCTTTCGTCAGCAGCATGTAAGATACCTGACTGCAGGTCGAGGGCGGCTTGCATTTTCGGAGGACAGTAGATAGCGTTCGCGGTAGTTCTAGCTGACGTCAACGAGGCACGGGCTTTAGGTAAATTGCTAAGTGCATGGTACGTTTTACTCTCTAAAAGTAGGACCTCAACAAGTAAATTTTTGTCATCTAACTTTTTCAACTCCCTTAACAACGCGGTAGCTAAGTCTAACGCTTCTGTATACATACCAGTATCGAAGTACAGCGCGATGAGCCTCGCCTCCAACGACTGCCTGAGGAAGGTGCGCCGCTCCTCCTTGGCCCATTCTATGCACTCCTTGCATAGCTGCACCTCTATACCAATCCCTGCTTCCAAGTCCAAGAAGAAATCGACGAGCGAACGTACCAGTTTCGCAGCCTTTGCCTTGCTGATCAAACTGAGGAACGGTCTGGTTGCCTTTATTAGCTCTGCCAGTTCTTTAGCTTTTCCCTCCTTCTTGTACTTCTCGCCGAGGTTCAGAATACCCTGTTCCTTCGCCCTTATATTTTCTTCATCATCTTCGGGAACCTCGCCAGTGCTAACCATTTTGTCGGTCATGCGGACGTCTTCGTCTCTGTTGGACGACGAGACGCGCGACCTCTCGAATAGCATTGCACCGGCCATAATGTGTATATTTATCACTAAAAACACGTACTATAAAACCACACTACAACGACTACACTTTTTCTTTGTAATTTTGTATAATCGCAAAGTCATCGACGACCTTTTCGGAAACAAATCGTAGACGCGTACAGGGTTGCCGTTATTCAAAACGGTAAAAGCTACTATTCTTCCACGACACAAAGATTTTATTGACAGTATTTAATCTATGATTTTTAAGAATCTACTAAGCCATAAACTATTTCGTAATCATGATTAAATACTTCTTACAGATACTTATATATTTTAGGTATTTACTTATAAAAAAATAATTACATTAAAACTTGTCAAAATACAAATTTTAATGTCATATGCAAAATAATTCTTAGGTGTTAAAAAGGTACTGTTTAATATTATTTGATATTTAATTCTTTTTTCAATTGAAATTGTTTAATTTTAAGATGATTGGAAGACAATCGTTTAAAACTATGTTTAGTAAAACAACAAACGTAGATTTTTTGTTTGATATATCTAAAGAAGTGAAACATTTTTATGAAACTCCTGTAATATTTGTAACTCGTAAAGATTACTCTGATACTATATTTAACGTTTTGTGCGACATGTTTGCTGCACTTAGAGGTGAGTCAAAATCAGAAGTAATCGATCTAATAGTTGATTTTCATTTGCAATGGTTATACGCCATTAAAGACATTGAAAACTTTAAGAAACGCTTGAATGATTTACAAAGAGAAGAAATGTATCAAGCAATTAGTTATACAATAGATGCAATGGGTGATCGCTTAAAATACTATCAAAATTATATGTTCAAATATAAACCGGGTTTAACAAATGAAGAACAAGTCAATTTATTGACTGATTTGGAAATCGTTGAAGAAATGCATAAAGAAGTAACATTATTCCTTTTAGAACAACTCAAATGTTATAGAAATTATGATACTGACACTGAGTTTAAAATAAAAGTGAACATTGATATTGAGGAACTTCTACATTGGGTAGACAAAATATATGATGGCTTTGCCATGCAACTAAGTAAATATTTTAATGTTAATGTACCTCGTCTTTGTGGAGACCTGACCAAAACATTACAGCAAATAGTTGACGAACTACGCAACACAAACTCTGCTGTTGCTCAAAAAATGTTAGAAGAATTAAAAGAAAAAGGTAAGGAGATAAGCTCAATGATCAGATGTACTGTAGGTCATAATCTTGAGATGAGCAAAGTTGTTGAAAAAATTAAATTACTAGAAGATCGCATTTTAAGATTAGAAAATGAACCATTATCGGCGGCTTTGACAGCTTTAAAACACAAAAAAGAATATTTAGAGCGGAGACTGGAGTCTCTTGAAAGTTTAAAGACGACTTTAAAGAACATACAAGATATGACAGATGTTCAATTAGAACACACTGATGACGAAGAAATATGTTCTTGTGAAGATTTTTATCAATTAAGAATTTTCAACCATTTTCTACCTGCTGAAGAACGAGAGCGCTTAGTAACTGAACTTTGTTATTTATGGGATTTAGCTGTGTATGGAGATCGCAGTCACAAATCTATTATATCAATATTAAGTGCTGCTGATATGAAAGAAGAATTTACCGATGAGCTTGGAACGTTTTATGTGGATGAGTATAGCAGAAAGATATATAAAAAAGAAGATGATGAGATTCTATATCAACCAAATGAACGTAATGAACTTGTTCCTTTATCAGATGATTCCGATCATATTTATTTCTATGATGAATGTGGTCGATACTTTTTAGATCCGAAAACAAGACAAAGAGTCTATAAAGCTCACGCAACTGCGAGTGAGTACATGATGGATAATTCTGGTGCTTTACTAAAAATTAAAGAAGTGCGGGATGGCGTAGTATATTACTACGATAACTATGGTCGTTACTACATAAATAGTGACGGTAAACAGATCTACCGGGACGAAGACACAGCAAGCGAATATGAGAATGATGGTTTGGGAAATCTTGTTCGAATTCGTAGCCATTTAGATATATTTGAGCCTTGCCCAGATGATGAAAATGTAACTGAAGATTTTAAGTATCTTAAGCAAAGTGTTGGACTAGCTTTGCGAAAATGTATTGCAGATGTAATTATCCATCAACCTGCTGACCCGATTAAATATTTGTCGGCAAGTCTCATAAAATACAGACAAAATATTGAGATGAGGGAAAAGAAATCTAGAGAAAAAGAGGAATTAGATATTGAAAGAGAAATAAGAATTGCTGAAGAACGTGCTGCATTAGAAAAGTTAGCCTTGGAAGCAGCGCTACAGGATCAAGGAGGGAGTGAAGCCAGTTATGATTCTAACCTCCTAAAATATACTTCTATGCAGCCGGACGACACAACATCTGTCACTGGAGTTAGTTCAAAATAAAATTGACTATTTAGATTTTATATAAATACATGATAATATATATTTTTTTACCCGACTTTCCAAAAGATAAAGGTTATTCTCTAGTACCATCTAAAGATTATTTTTGTAAAAGTTATTAGAATAATTGTGATTTATTTTATTAAAATTTCCTGTCTATTTATATTGTTTCCTTTTAAATATAAATATAATATAATATATTTATGTGAGTATAACTAATATGTATAGATAGAATCCATTGAAATTTAATTAAATAATATATGAACGAAACTTAAGTATTATTGTAGAATCTTTATTTTAATAATTTAATGTAACGATTGAAGGATTTTACGTTCATAATTATAACGAAAAAGCTACTATTTGTTGTCTATTTTTTCCAAATGGCAAGTACGATGTTGACAGCTGTGGTCGGCCATATTGGCAAATTGTGAATTTGACGAATTTCATTCAACTCAATTGCTTTTGAGATAAGAGAATCAAAAGTACTGTGATTTATTAAAATTATTCGAAATCTTTCAGGCTAGAATTGCCAATAATCGATGGTAAACGAACGAAGTTTATAAGTACTGTCACGTGTCGCAAACAGAAATGAGGTGATACCAGTTTAAAAACAATTTCTCGTGCCTACGTACTTCCTGCAATGATTAATCTTTTGGGGCAAGGCTCTTCAGTGTTTTATGTAAATTAGCATGGGTCGGTGTGGAGTGACGTATCGACCGTCGAATGTTTTCATCGCCCGGCAGCTTTGACGTGCAGTCGCGGCGTGAGGGTCCATTCGGGAAGGCATACGCGAGTGGTCTTTAGTGACTGAATTATCAATATCCTTGTTGCGTCTGATGGCCTTTTATGTTTAAGCGGTTAATTGTTGTGAGAAATGGCTCCAAGACCTCCGCCGCCGCCCGGGCCTCCGCCGCCGCCGGGTCCGCCGCCTCCGCCGATGTTCAGCGGTCCCGCGAAGGGTAGCGCGTCAAAGGGTGGCCCAGATAACAGGAACGCTCTCTTAAGCTCCATCAGACAGGGTACAACACTTAAGAAAACGGTTACCGTGGACAAAAGTGGACCATTCATTTCTGGGAAAGTGTCAAATAGTGGCTCTCCAGTCGGGAATGGGGTGAGGGGTGGTGGCGCAGTTCCGAATGGGGGTGCGGCTCCAGGCCTTGGTGGTCTGTTCGCAGGTGGCATGCCTAAGTTAAGGCCTACGGGAAAAGTAGGAGGTCAGTTTGTTTATGGCTTTTTATACAAACCATTTTTTGTTTCGTATGAGTTATGTAAATATTTTACATACATACTTTATTTTTGCTGAATGTGATGAATGTAATTTGTCTGGTTGATAAGAATAATAGGCTGTGAATATAATATTGATTCATTTGTCATTATATCCTTATCATGTTATTGTCAACCTGTTATGATAATGAGTTTCTAATATATCATGAAAATCCAGTTCAATAAATAATTAATCTCAAATTTAGTACTTTTCATTTTATTTTATAAAGGGCAATGAACATGATCTTGATAATTTTTAACCATGCTACATGGTACTTCTGGAGTTAAACCACAAAAGATTCTGTTACAATATTTTGTGGTAGAATTCAAATTGTCTTATATATTTATATCCTTTGACCCATGTTTTGTAGATCTATTGTCCGTAGGTATAAATGTATGCAATCAAGTAACCACTTTTTAGTTCTTAACAGAATATTATTTATATTTTCATTGCTGCATTTTAGTATTGACATTAAATAATTATTAAGTTTAAAAAATAATAAAAGTTGATTGACTGTACAAATTGTCAAGATTGAACCATATTAAAGCTTTAAATTTTACTAAGAAAACTTTCTTCACTATTAAAGGAAGTAATATTCTTTTTTGGAAGGTACAAAAAATATAAAAAAATCCAGGGCAAAACATAATTACACCTTTTTGGAAACTCGGTCAAAAAAGTGTTTTCTTGGAGTAAGTTTACAAGAAAATCCAAAATTACCACTATGTTATCACTGCTTATCAGTCTACACCACACTTGGATTGATAATCTACAACTTGTTATGAAGGATCTATTGTTAATCAATGAATAATATATACCCTTGGTATTGAATATTGGCAGAATGGCTTGTTTATTTTATGTGTTTACACGAGGGCTCAACCCTTATGTATAAGAGTGCAGTGATTGAGCACTTAAAATGCTTCTTTACACAACATGTAACTTAAGATGTTCTATGAATAATGTAAGTAAGGGGTAGCCAAACAGTTGATCGCAAACTAGTAAGTTCAGTTATCTAAAGCAAGGTAAATGATAATAGTTAGGGATAAAAAAAAATTAAGCACCAACTAGATTTGTTGGTTTTTTTGGAACCACCAGTCTACATGAAGTTGCTTAAGATGGGCTGCAGTAAACACTTACCATCAGGTGGACTGCATGCTCATTTGTTATTTCAATCAAATAAAGGGTGGACTGCACTCGACTACAATCTGAATATTAAAATGAAAAATCTGCTCATTAAATTGATACTTTTTTTTAATTAGAATTGCCCACCATCTTTACTGTACAATTTGAGAAATTTTCTTTTCAACAATGTTTCATATAAGTTATTTTAAAACATTTCTCTTATATTGGAGCAATTATGCAATGTAGTACTTGATGTGGTGATGAAGAATTGCTTATTTTTAAAAAATTTTTTAATCATAAATATATTTTATTAATTTTATACTACCATATTGGATTTATAAGGATCTAACAAAACTAAGCATAAATAAACTAAACATTGTCTTGTAATCTAAAAAGATTACAAGACAAATGTTTATGTTTTTTAACATATGTTAATGTTATGTTATGTTAAAAAACATAAACATTTGGTTTTTAGCCCAAAGACCACAATAAAGTTTCAACAGGGACTGCTGCAGAATCTTCCTTGTGATATTCGTAAGCATATAAGCATGTGTACAAATGCTTATATGCTTATAAATGCGTACTACACACAAATGTAATTAGAATAGCATAATCTCAAATATAATATTAATGGATATTATTTTGATAATTAAAATTCAGATATTGAATGTAACAAAATTTTGCCATCCGTGTCCAGCATTGGGTTAGTTAAGTTCAGCCCAAACAAACAAAGAAAAAACATTGGGTTCAAATATCGACTATTTTGAGTGTTATAGCTGTATGATGCAACCCACTAAAGCTGTTTGTTGCTTACCAGGACCTACACCAAATGGCCAAGTAAAGACTGACACACCTCGCTTCCCGCCATCTCAATCTCCAATGCCACAGAAGTCCCCAGAGAAGACACGACCAGCGTACCCGCCTTCGCCGTCCCCAAGTCACAACTTCGGTTCCATTTCGGCGGCGTTGACTGAAGCCCTAGCGTCCAGGGAGACTGCGAGGGAGCCCCCGAAGGAAGTGCACAAGGAGCCCCCAGCGAGAACGTCAGTGAGACGGCAGCCCAGTGAGATCAGAGTGAGAGGACCCCCTCCACAACCACCGCCCCAGAAGCCTGCTATGCCATTGGTGAGTTTCTGTTTTATTAAGTAGCAATTATGCACACAGTACTTGGTGGTAAGTGGTCACGGATACGACAGGAATCATCTGAGGTCAGCTATTGCACCCCTTATTGTTGAAATATGTGTAATTAAAGTCTCAACACTTTAATTCACAGTTTTGTTGCAATATGTGAATTCGGCACAGTTGTCCGCACTGATAATGTAGCAGTATGAGTTTCGGGCCCGGAAGTCCGAGTTCAAATCCCACGCACTTTTAATTTTACAGAATGTCCACATGCAAAATTAATTAACAGTAGCATTAACAGTGACTCCAATAGGTACATATTTCCAACTTAGTCGCAACGCGTTTTACTATCACATTCATCTTAAAGTCATTAATTATTAGCACTATTTAATCAAGAGAAAGGCAGCTATTTAAGGAATTATTAATGCTGGGGTCCTTCAATATCTGCCTTGATCCACGGTTATGACAATTGGATGAATATTTACAATTTACGAATTACCACTGCGCAAGCTTTATTGCCTCAAAGAATATCGCCTTATTTACTAGCTCTTACTAGTTCCTCTGTGGATACAGGTATTCTTCATCTAACACAACTAAGACAATACCTACGCCCTCTGATTAGTGAAATGCAGATCGCCTTAATGCATTCTATACTATACTTATATTCTATACTAATATATATAAATGAGATGTTGTGTGTCTGTGTGTAATGCGATCACACAAGAACCACTCGTCCAATTTACGTGAAAATTTTGCATGGATGTAGCTTATTTAACTAGTCAGCCTATAAGCTACTTTGATTTCGATATCTTTCGCTATTTAAATATGGCGTCTATTTTAGTGTCGTCACAATACCCTTTGGTTTCAAACTTTCATATTTCCATTTAAAATAAAAAGAGAACGCTAATGGCAAACTTTTGATGGCACGTATGAGATTAACATTTAATTTTCTATCCGGAAGATCCTTATCGCTTTTCATGTACCTCCAACGGTTAGCGACTTAAACCTAAATTTTTAAAGCACTATTTCTAAAGCACGGCTACTTCAGTTAGTTTTTACTATTTGTATGTTTTATAACAAAGTCAAAGCAACCGCTAGGAACAGTATGAATCAGCTCCAGTATGAATGATCAGTCTTTGTCCATATGGCGCTAAACTAGGTATTTATGATCTCGCCTATATGGCGGTCGATTGGTCAAGTTATTCACGTGAAGGCGGGCTGTGAATTTAAATCGCTCGCAATGTTACTTGACGCAAGCACGCGACCTTTTTTAAACCGCAGTTGTTCGATTGTATGTGTTTTTTTTTGGTTTCAAAATGTTTATTCGTGCTGGATGAGTTGGTCGAAAATGTGATAACCTAGTAGCATGGTGTTCTTCTGAAACTTGAGTCCGAGGTGCGAATGTCACGTGATCATCGCAGATTTTTTAAAATTATTGCAGTACTAAAAATATCACACGTTTTCACCTGAATTCTTCTCCCTGAGTTCTCTTAAACACAGCTCGTATATGTCTCCATGTCTCATATATGTTTCCATCCATCGTCCTTTTGATGTTAATTGCTGGGAACAGACCACTTTCCGCACTTTCACCGATATTCCACGGGATGACAAAAAGTGCTGCTATCCAGTGCTTCCAGATCGTGATTAAAATTGCAATGGTTTTCCACTAGAATTACAGTATTTTTTTATAAATTTACGGTTACCATTTTAAAGAATTTTTAAAGAAAATTTTGTCGTCGAAAAAAAAAACATTACGGTATACAGTAGAAAAGTTGAAAATACAGTAGATCTACTGTAGTTACAGTGCACCTGGAAGCTCTGTTGCTATCCAAGACCGACATTAAACGGCATTTATGCATGTCAAGTCTACTTATGCATGTGTTCAGCTTAGTTGACTGCTAATTGCTTAGCTAAAATTTTTCTCACCCTTAACAACAAACCATGTTTATCTGTAAGACAATGTATTTACGTTAATAAGTCGTTAGCAAAATATTTCATTAATATCAATTGTGAAATATCCTCAACATGGAATCGTAGGCAAAGATTGATTTTGGCCACTTCAATGAAATCAAATCAGATCTCAACAATCTATATCCCAAGATAATGTTTACACTGGAGTTTATTTTTGAAAGTTCGTTTTAATCCATTCCCGCCCACACGCGTATTCTTGTAAAGGTAAAAATACTCTCTGAAGTGGTGACCATGTGTTACCTTTGCTCCCGACGTGGGAGGGGTCGGTGGAGTGTGGCAACTTATTTACAGAATTAGTGGCAAATAGAAGTGGCATGCGTTTATTTTTTCCTTGACTTTGATTCGAGTGAATTGCTCGTCTCGATGATGTATCTCATTTTTTTTAATCATGCATAATTTTATTATAAAACATAGATAGCAGATCTCAATGACATATTTAATTATTTAAATGGTCCTATTGTAACAAGTGTTGTCATAGTGGATGGCAAAAACATCCAGATGAATCCAAACCGATAGGGACATAGTATGCATAAAAATTGTTTTAGTATGTACGGACATTCTAAAACAATTTTTATGCATACAGCACCAGTACCAGGGAGTACAGCACCATCCCAAACGTACCGCATTATAAGACATGCTATAAGTGGGTGATTTAAAACTCGGCGATGAATTTTTATAAAAAAGTTATATAGGAAAACTGTAATAAATAGCACTATAGAAATCCAACTAGATGATATTAGGGTTCTGTCAACGTAACACCTTCAAAACTAGTCTGCAAATAGTAACATGGTTAAAAACATTTAAACAAAGAACCCAACTGCTTAAAACGAAATTTTTGTTCCTAATGATATACATTTAATTTAACGCGTATATGAGCTTATATATTTAGATTGCTCTATTTACTAGCTTTCATATAGCCTATATATTCATATTATATAGCCTATGTCATTGCAAACTGAGACGATTCTAATGAAATGTTATACGTCACAATACGAGAAGCTGTTTGGGCTGTAGCGCGTGCCAAAGAATTGGACATATATACAAACTAACATACATACACTCGAAAAACGTTACCCTCCCTCTGACGCAGTCCGGTAAAAATATTTAAGTATAATTGATTTTGATTTGTAAGCATTGTTTATTGACGACAGGTGTCAATGAATAAATTGCGAAGTTATTTGTAATCGATGTCAGTTCTGCGTTTATATTAGTATGTTGACCTTGCTACGCTGGCCTATGTATGAAATCTTTTTCGCAATCTCGCATAATCGTGAACATTTTTTTACAACTCTGTTTCAAAGTGCAGCGTTTGATCTTGTGGCCTTTGACATTGTTATGATAGATGAAATACATTTAATAGTGGATTAATCGCTACTGTTCTGTTTTTAGAGTATTTCAAAGATATTACCTGATTGCGTTAGATGGGCATTGTTTTTCGAGCGCGTGTATGTATGTTAAGAAAAAAAGTTACTATAAAATTGTAACTATACACATTTAAATAAAAAAAAAAATATTATAGGGTGTTGAAGGCGGTGACAAACAAACTAAAATATGTTTATTATTACGTTTACCGCCGCGTGCAGTACTTTATATTATAGATTTTTTTTCATTCATTGATGTGTAATACATTATGTATTTTATATTTGAAGTGCTTATTTTAACTTTAAGAAACTTCGCTGATATGTGCCCTAATTCTAAGAACGTATGTATAAGTATTACATTGTATTGTATGTTTCCCAAATAAAATAAAATAATATAAAATAAACATTCCGGTTTTTAAAATAATTTATTTAATTATCTTTGAAAGGTGATAAAACATATAAGGATCAACCAAGAAGGTACAACTACCGCCGTGTGTGTAGCGTAAAACGGTTCTCTTTCATTGGAGGAGGGAGCTTGATGATTTAAATCGATGATTCCCAAAGTGTTCCAGGTGGCGTGAAATAAAAATGGGGGGGTTCACCAGTTGTAAGTGGGGGTCAAATGCACAATTAGGTATAAATTTTAAACACATGTAAATAATTGTAAATGCATCGATGACATACCGTTAAAATACTAGGTAATAGTCAATCCTAGCAACTCTCCGGAAACGCTATAAAGTTTCTCAAAGCCAATTAAAATATAAAATATTTACTGGGAATTCAACGGTCAACAATAAATATGACGTATTAGAAGAATTATCCATTGATATACATATACACGCGCCGTGTCATATGCATTTTCCAATTATGGTTTCCTTATTAGCGTTGAAGTATACTGCACTACATACTCTAGTTCTATTTGAGCACAATATTTGTTCATGGTATACATTACATTACATAAATTACATTACATGTTTACGTATATGCATTACATGTTCTATTCAGTGCATCGAAGTATCGTTGGTGATGGTAGAACTCTTTGTGGCTCATCTTCGGACACATCCGACACTACTTTTATCTGTCTTGTACTATCAGTGTTAAGCGCTGTTGTTTTCTGGTTTGAACGGTGTGGTAAGGCCCGGTGTGAACTTAGTTCCCAGGGGTGGCAACGCATCTGTGGTCAACCTTAGGTTATCCTACTTGCGATTCAATATGGTATGGTTGCCAGGTGGTAGAACTAATGTAGTTCGACCGGGGAAGTACCACCGCCACGCCTATTTCTAGCGTGAAGCAGTTCTTGCGTTTCGGTGGAAGGGTGTGGTTGCCGGCTCACTTTTATATGAGGCGACCATCTCAGTCCTCGGGAGTAGCAACGCATCTGTGATAGACTTCATATAGAACCCCTGTTCTATATAAAGTTGCTTACAAATGTCCATGGACGGCAGTAACCACTTACCAGCAGGTGGGCTGCTTGCTCGTTTGCTACTTCATATTTATTAAAAAAAAAAGATGTCCATGGGCGGCAGTGGTCGGCACGCTCCTGCTACCCATGGACATCTGTAATCAAACCGAGATAAGATGAGAGTCTTACCTGAGGCTGGCCACGGGAGCGTTGCTACTCCTGTGGACTAATATGGAATTCCTCGGATAAGCGTGTCTTCCTTACACATCCTTCAGACCCGAACGCGGGCACGCTTAACACGGTTGTTAGTAGGCAAAAATAGGTGTGGCGGTGGTGATTCCGGAGTCGAACCAGGAAGGGTTCTTCATATGCATTAAAAATCTAAAATCCCAAAATTGTACGTTACACCGCGACATAACATTAAATAGTCGATATCTATAGATATGGTATCGCAAAGTGACGTGAATCATACTTTATCTATGTTATTATTATAATACTTTTAGTTTCACCTCGTTTTTATACCAATCCGTGTAATATACTGAGCTAAAGCTTGATAATCATCAAAATGTATAGGGTATGTATACATATTTGTACTCGTTTAATAATAACTAGGTCACTGTTACGTACATTTGTAATCCACGCCGGTAATAAACCCCATATCGTTATCTGGGAATAAAAAGGACCTAATGCGAAATTTGCATTTTATGGAAATAGCAAACTTGTGTCTGTATCTTGGGAGTTTTTATAGCGCTGGATTATTAAAGGTATTATAATATTTCTGTTTGTGATTTTCTAGCATGAAAAATTCATTGCCTTCTTTCGTTCTGACTGTGCAAAGCGTTAATGCTTTTTATTCAGTTACTTTCTCGTAAGTTTCATGGAGGGGGGGGGGGGATTGTTGGTTCAATATAACGTGCGATAGGGGGGAGTCGGGAAATCTAATAAACGCCCAAAATTGCCAGATAGATAAGGGCGCCAATTGCCCCTTATTGTGTTCAATTTATTGTCTACTTTGTCGTTCCTTTTTTCCAGTATTGCCTCAACGTCATCGATAATATAAGTTTTGAAGCTGTCCTGTTTTGTATCCATCTGTTTTTTTTTATCTGATTGAAGTAGCAAACGAGCATGCAGTCCACCTGATGGTAAGTGGTCACTGCCGCCCGCGGACACCTGTAAGCGACTTCGAATAGAACATGGGTTCTCTCTGAAGACAATCACAGATGCGTTGCTACTCTCGAGGACTATGATGGTCGCCTCGTATAAACGTGTGCCAGCAACCACACCCTTCCATCGAAACGCAAAAAATGCTTAACGCTAGAAATAGGTGTGGCGGTGGTACTTCCCAGGTCGAACTACTCTGGTTGTACCACCTCCAAAATCCTCAAATTTTTATATCTTCTTTGTCATTTAAAGGTGTAAACTAATACATTTGTTCCTTGGATGGGCACGTGTCTCTTCCTAAAAGTGGTGCGTCCTATAGCTTACTGTTTTTATTAGTTAGAAATATTTTTGGTTAGTTTCGTCCAAATTTATTGTGTAATAATAAGGTGAAATTCGCTTAACGTTTGATGTATACTACCAAATCTGGAATTGTCAAAGTTTCCAAATTATCTATTATTTATAAAGCTATTATACTAACTTACTTATTAATATGTTAATGACCTCATTAATTCTCTTTGGATTTCACATTATTTAGTTTCACAAGCAGGACATAAAAGCTTCACAAGCGATAAATATTAATAATTATGAGCATATGAATAGTAAATACCCATTAACGTAATGTTTCCATTAGTGGACTTGTTGTACATGCGTTCAAAATATACGTTAAGCTGAATCCAGGGAAAATAACAAACCATTGATGAGACATATTTACTCGATTTATTCCTGTTCCCTCAATGTATGTAATTTGCGTAAATAGGTGTTTCAGAAACAGCTGACACAGTTCCAATGAAAGGCTAAGTAAAGGCTAGGATATTAAAATCATTCATATTGATATTAAACTTTCAGGGAATTATTTTTTATACTAGTATAGCAGGGATTCTCAATCTATTTTGGGTTAAAAATCCCTCTTTTCCAAAATAAACAGATACCTAAGACCATACAAAAACAAAATACGGAACCCCCATTATAATACAAGTCTTTTTACGACTTAAAATCTTTGCAGGTTGTCTTTTTGTCAGTTCCGGACGGGCCGATATCGACCCCCTGGAAATTCCTGTTTTGGAGCAACTTCTGTTGTTACTATGATAACAGATTGTTGTTATTTTAACTGTTACGCTGTTGTCAACAGTGTAACAGTAGCTTGTTCTGGTTTGAAGGGCATAGTTAGTAAGACATGACTAGACTAATAGAAAAACGTTTCAACTGATAGGCAGGAATTGGTTGTGCGATAGACAGAATCGCATTTGTGATTGGATATTTCCTATTTATTTCGGTTCAGTTAAGATTTCTTATAGATATTCATCATCCTAGACAAGCATGATTCGTCCGGGGAGGTACCACGCCCTAGCTATTTCAGTAGCATAAGGCAGCTCTCGCGTTTTGGTAGAAGGGTGTGATAGTTTGCTCACATTCATATGAGGCGACTATCTTAGTTCTCGGGAGTAGCAATGCATCTGTGTTTGACTTCAGATAGGACCCTCATT
>DWNE01001693.1:0-21032 GCA_018249875.1 Cecropterus toxeus | reverse complement strand
ATTGTCATTTTATTCATTAGGTGAAGTACTTTCGATATCAGTTTAAAGTTTTTTGATATCTATAATAGTTACAGAATCGCCTGTGCACACTTAACGATTACACCCGGTATATGTATATGTATATGTATATGTATATGTATATGTATATGTATATGTGTGTGTGTGTGTATTTATTACTTAGTATACTCTATATTGTTTTTGTTCACATTTAAAATAACCACCTGCCGCAAATTTTCCAGCCACCTAGGGTTGATGGCATTATGTTTGCCCTATTGTAACTTTATATTATAAAGGTGCTATAAATATATAAATAAAATAAAATAAATAAAGGTATTAATAATGAATAAATAATATCCGATAGAATTTTCGGTAGTTAACACTAAAAATATACAATTTAGTAAAACGTGTTCCACGTTCGGTGCTGTAGGCGGAAATGCAATTCGCAAATAGGATTCTGGCGAAGCGGGCACTGTGACGGACATGTCCGGTTCAAATACTCTCAGCTTTCTAGCTAACTAAACAGAGGATATAACATTACTTTAGTACAGCTAACTAGTAACATCGTTAAAACATGCCTAAACAATTTTTTTGTTCATAATAATACATATTTATAACGCCTATATGAGTTTTGTCAAAATAGTCAACTAAAAATACAAATTATGACATATTATTTTTACATTTGTTTTTTTTTAACTAGCTTTCATTTGATACACATATTGTCGTAATGGTTAAAAAATCGTCTCTATTTTGTCTTATATTATATAGTCTGTGTCACCAAACTGAAACGACTCTAATGATGTGTTATACGTCACAATCCGTCACTGTTTGGGCTGTAGCGTGTGCCAAAGGACTGGACGTACAAACAAACATACGTACATATGCCGAAAAACATTACCCTCCTTCTGACACAGTCGTGTAAAAAGAAAAGCAATAATGTTTTATTATTGAAGTAGCAAGCGGCCTGATGGTAAGTCGCTGAAGCCAGTCACAGATGCTTCACGATATACATGGGTGTACATGTGTGTTTTTTTTATCAGATCAAAGTAGCAAACGAGCATGCAGTCCACCTGATGCTAAGTGGCTACTGCCGTTCATGGACATCTGTAAGCTACTTCATATAGAACAGGGGTTCTATCTGAAGTGAATCACGGCTGCGTTGCTCCTTCAGAGAACTGAAATGGTCGCCTTATATATAAGTAAGCCGGTAGTCACATTCTTCCAACGAAACGTAAGAACTGCTTCACGCTAGAAATAGGTGTAGCCATAGTACCTCACCGGTCGAACTACTCTGGTTCTTCCACCTTTAATACCTCCGTGTAGTGTTATATAAAGTAAACTGTGTATAAAATATTAATTCAAAAAGATATGTGTCTGCGTAAGTTTGGAAGGCTTAGAGCTGGCTCACTGTCCAATAGCTGGTGGATGGAGCCATAGGATTTATTTCTCCATAAGATATCCTGAAACCAACATACGTAAGGTAGAGGTGTACAGATTTAGCAAGATGTTAATGCTGTCAATTTTTGCTCCGTGCGTAGGCGTCCTACAATTTCACTGTGAATAATGGGACTAAGCGAGTAAGCTACAAAATGAAAAAAAATACGCATGGCTATTTAAAACAAATTTTCATATTTACAGTTTCCCACGATCTGGTTTTATTTATTCCGCGCGATTACACGCTGCGGTTTGGCATATTGAGTCATTGTGCAAATTCGATCGTTTCCAATTTCAAATTTTATGAACAGCGAACTCAGCCAAGAGATCGAAATTTAATTACTGGCAACATTTTGGAGGCAGTTAAACGTGAATGGCTCAATGTTGCCAGGTCGGCCAGTAAACCACGCCACTTACATATAAACTGCGACAATAACTCATTTGGCTGAGCATTCGCTAATCGTTGACGTGGCCCTGAAAAAGCACGTGTCACGTTAAAACGACTCTATGGTCGGTTCGAAATTTGAAAATTAATTGCTGGCTGGCCATAAACTGAAAATATTTTGGCTGTAGTTCGTGATACTAAAATGTTGTTCGGCTGTAAAAACCCGGCGAGTAACACTTATACATCAGTATGTGGTCACCACTTTTTAAATAAGTCCAAAATTTAGAAGCTTGATGTTAGTGTAAATGTATATAAGTAACAAAGTTGAAGCAAATAAATTTATTTAAAATTATTAAAACGCAAACAGGTTTATTTTAGACTATTTTTAGATAAATAATTAAATAAATATTAGGGAACAATCATATTGTTTATAACATTGTTAAATAAGTGTTTGCAAAAATTTACTCGTAAAGGTTCCATTTCGGCTAGTGAGACAGCACCTTTCTGCCTAATTATCGCGCTGCTCTCCTAGTTTTAAGGATGTGATGGGAGAGTCACATATACGAGAAATTTCAACTCATCCGTAAGTGCTAACTACCCGTTTGTGGCTAAACTAACATTGTAAGACGCATCTTAGGTTGACACAGATATCTAGCTAATATCATGGACGGCCCTGGCAATAATGGTCATTTACTGTCAGCCAGACTTCAAGATCTTTTTGTATGTAAAAAAGAAGTTTAACCTAAGAAGCTACAGTAGCGAGATAGTGATGTTATGGTAAATTTTATTTTGCTATGAAAACGTATATACGGTAATTCAGAAATTCCATTCACTCATTCTTCCGCGTTATCTTAACGCGCGGATGAACACGGAGCACAGAAATGTGAATAACGTTCGCAGATATACCTGTTGCTCCCTGATCGTCCGACATCACTAAGAACAAGAACATGTTTATAACACTTATTTTTCCTCTCTATGATTCTCCATAGAGAGGGGCAGATAAGGAATCTTGGAAGGGGGCAGAGACTTTGTTGTGTTTATCGTGGTTTTAATGAGTAAGTCACATTAGTAGTAGAGGTAATATTTACAAATAGTACAACGCTATCTGTGTAGAGCCGACTGCTTTCGTAACGCATTAACATTTCATCGAGTTTCAAATGACGAGTCTAAAGAAATTTCATATAAAAATATTCTATCCTCTTTTACGTATTTGTTACACAAACACTTCGCCGTAGGTGTTGAACGGAAGTTTCATTCAATCATTCTGTATGATATCTTCACGCGCGGTCGGGCATTGCTCGTATGTGAAGATTGTCACTTGTTGCATTGAAAAGATTCTTAGCACACTTGGCATATTCATTAATTAATTCATTCAATTGACTTAATAGATTAATTGGACGGATTGCTTAACACTTGATTGTTAAGTTCCCTTAGAGTTTGTTATTTGTCACTTAATTGTATTTAGAGTTTAAATTAATATCCAAGTTTTATTTTTGAATTATCTGATTGTGGACAGGTCCTTAGTCGTAGTATTCGCTTACTTATTTACTTGAAAAAACGGAAGACTTGTTACTGAGAATTCCAAATGTTAGTCTTTTTTATTATTTTTAAGTAGCGAACGTCCTTCAGGTGGACTGTATCTCCACCTGAAGGACTACTCTCGAGGACTAAGATAATCGCTGACTGAGATGGTCGCCTCATATAAAAGTCAGCAATATCTTTCCACCTCACACAAGAACTGCTTCACGCTAGAAATAGGTGTGGCGGTGGTAACTCCCGAGTCGAATTATACTGGTTCTACCGCCTGGTGTATTTGTAGTTCAAATACATTTACAAATAGATTGATGTTGAATTATTTGAAGCTTTCCCGATTGTGGACAGGTCCTTAGCCGTTGTATTCGTTTATTCCTTGGTCAAAAAACGTAAAAACTTGATGCTAAAATTAAGATTCGTAGTGTACGTATAAAGAAATGAACAAAAATGACGCAACTTATGCACATTACTCAGAAATAGTTCATCGTTCTCTATAACGTAGGGATGTTAATCAGTGCGAATTGTTTTATTTGTAATGCAGGTTACGTGGGAAAGCGGTTCATTAGACGAACCTTACGTAAAAGCCTTTAATTGGAAGTCATTACGCATTGCGAAATGTTTTAACACTATGTAACTGATTTTTAACCGACTGCGTCAAAAAGTGGGTTAGTTTTTCGAGCGTATGTTTGTTTGTATGTATTCTGTTTGTATTATGTATTTGTATTATGTGTTTGTGTTATTGTATTAGCTTGATGTATTTTGACGTATGACATATCATTAGAATGGTCTTAGTTTTCATTTATGAAATTGTGTTATTGTATGATATAAGATACGCTGCAAGGAATTATACATTGATATCAATTAACCAACTTCAAGTGGTATCTTCAATGGTATATTTTTATTGTAACAGACCAGCATTTAACCACGATCTCACCTAAATGGATAGCTGATTACATCCTGAAGAAAGGCATGCTTCGGTCAAGTCTATCCTGGTAATCGCCTGGTAATAGCGTATCTTGCCAAACAAGCCTCATGTTTAGTCATATTTAAGGCATGATACTGGAGCTATATTTTATTGCTATGTAAAAACAAATAATAAAAAAAAGTTAAAAATAAAAGGTATTATACAAACAAAAAAGACAAACCCGATGAGTTTGTTGCCGGATCTTCTCAGTTGAGGTCGCGTTCCGACCCGGCGGTAGTGTAAGAAAACATTGTAACTAACAATTTGTAAGTGCCCTCGTAGGCCTATGCAAAATAAAGACATTTCAATTCATTTTCATTTCATGCGTTAATCCAAGTTATAAACTATCTGTGCGCCAAATTACCAGGTGGTAGAAACAGTCTAGTTCGACCGGGGGAGTACCACCGCCGCACCTGTTTCTAGCGTGAAGCAGTACCTGCGTTCCGGTGGAGGGGTGTGGTTGCGGCTCACTTATATTTGAGGCGAACGTCCTAGTCCTAGGGAGTCGCACCGCATCTGTGATCGACTTCAGATACAACGTGTGTTCTGTATGAATTTGTTTACAGGTGTTCATGGGTGGCAGTGAGCACTTACCATTAGGTAGACTGCATATTCGTTTGCTACTTCAGTCTGATAAAAAAAAATATATATTCGACCAATTTGCGTAAATACGTAACATCCTCAGAAACTTTCGCATCTATAATATTAGTGAGATTGACGTTGGTGTCATTACTTCGCAATAAGCAGGAAAACCAGGAAACGCAGGAAACATTCATAGTTTATACATATGCCCAAGAATGACAGTATACCGACAGACTGCAGAAATAGAAAGTAAGCATTACTTTCTACTTCTTATTTACTTTGTTACTTAAATCGTAAAATACATTGTAGAGGAGACAAAATCAATTTAGCATGTTTTCTTTGAAGCCATCGAAATGGAGAGTATTTATAGAGCACTCCGCTAATGCTGAAAGGTTGAACTGTTATGTCTGTGTGTAATAAAACGGATATTACCGCGTGCATCGCTTATGGAAAATGGAGCGAATGCGCCGGCGCCGGCTCTGATTCCGGGAGCCGCGTTTGATAGGTCGAGCTCACTCGTCCATTTGCTAGCCTGAAGGTTAAATAATGGTTAACTTGTAATTCGACTGCTGACCAATGGGTAATGAAAACACTGTTAAGCGCCTTTGTTTTGTGGTGGTGGTGATAAGGAGGGTAATGTTTTTCGCGCATATGTATATAGGTATGTTTGTTTGTATGTTTGTTTAGCACGCACTACAGCCCAAACGGCTTTACATATGACATATCACTAGAATCTTCATAGTTTGGAAAGTGACATAGGCTACATAATTTAAAAAAATGCGGCCTGCAAATAGGAGAAAGTAGGGTGCGACGTTATTTTTACTAATACAGTAAAATGGGTATCAAATTACAGCTAGTAAATAGTCCATTCTAAGCAAATTCATATTATACTACTTTTACTTGAATATTTTTTTGAAAAAAAAAAAATTACGCACTCGGGTTTTTTGTTTTACTATTTTAAACAATGGCACTAGTTGTTTCCCACTTAATATACCTTTCAAATACAACAGCAGTTAAAACTGCTTGTTGGCTTTTAAAAATGTAGTTAATCTTAATACAGCAGCCAGCTAGCCAGGCAGGTCGTGCTCGACTAGTCAACCAAACGAGGCTCGAACAACATTAGCTAAGGCGGAATCAATAACACGAATATTGATGCAAGGTGTTGCATTGCACTTTCATCCCAACGGCTTCATAGCTCGCTATTATTGGCCGTTGCTAGCTTCCTGCAACGCTGGCTGCCAAATTTACTCTTATTGTATAAATATTGGGAGATTAAGCCGTTAATGTGCTTTTGTTGTGTGTTTGAAGAGAGCGAGGTATGCATGTGAACATTGTAAAATTGGCAGGTATATTAATTATTTTTGTGGAATGATGCAGTTCATTTGATTTGAACCTGATGCGGGATTACTCTTAGAATTATTTAGCAATCCAAATAGAAATGAACGTATAATTTCTGTGTGGCTTATTGTGCCGAACGAAATTTTTGTCACTATAATTTTATTTTCTTCATCACGGCTAATATTTCCAAAATGTTTGCTGAAATTTCTTAAATTTATTACATAGTAAGATCATTTTTTGATCTTTGGAGCCAACGTGCAAACAAAAAGATGCCAAAAAATTACCTAATTTATGAACCGTAAATATATTTGCATATGCATTTACCGAATAGTTTATTTAATTTAGTGTTAGTAGCTTTGCAAATAGACTTACGTGCCATGGCATCATGAGTACATAGTCAGTGTTTCGGGTTGTAATCATGCATCACGTAGCACTTGTTTTTTATAAATATGAAGTAGCAAACGAGCAAGCAGCCCACCCGATGGTAAGTGGATACTGCCGACCATAGACATTTGTAAGAAACTTCATATAGAATAGGGGTTCTATGTGAAGTCTATCACAGATGCGTTACTCCCGAGGACTGAGATGTCGCCTCATATAAAAGTGAGCCGGCAACCACACCCTTCCACCGAAACGTAAGAAACGCTGTTTCACGCTAGAAATAGGTGTGGCGGTGGTACTTCCCCGGTCGAACTACATTGGTTCCACCACCTAGCACACCTAATTTGGATGCAACTTTTGATACATAATTTGTTGTTTTTAAATAATTTTTTTTATTGCAGTTTTCAAATTTATTAAAAATATAGATCTAATGTGCGTGTAGGTTACACCCGGTTACCTGCCGTAAATATATCGAATATGCATATTTTTAGTTTATGTATAGTAATAAAATCCCATGGAAACAATAACTTATATTCCTGCTACAGATCTTTAGGATCCAACGTTTACTCGGTCAGCGGTACTAAAAGTTAAAAAAATGTGACGTACATTAAAAATGTTTGTTTTATATTCCGTCAAATAAGAAAACGCGTGTTTGGACGCGGCACAAACAATTTGCGTCTGTCGTAACAAACGGACGATAAAATTATTGCCACGAAACATTCTGTTTTCTGCTTAAATAAATATTGTTTGGTGAGGCGGAAAAATTGTATTTGAAAATGTATTTTTATTCAAAAATAACATTATGTAAATCAAGTTTTAAGTATACCAGATGGTTAGTCTTGCTGTGAAATAAAAACTTGTTACTTTCAACTTTCGAAGGAAGAAAGTATGAAAGAAAATTGACTTCGAGCGTTTTATAACTGAATTGAAGTAACTTACACAATGTTACCAACATATGATTTATTGAAACACTATATAGAAGGGCATTTATATAGAAGGGCTTCATTTAGCAATTTTAATAGTTCAAACTGCGCGTCAGACCGGTATGGTGACCGCTCCGCCACATGGGTCGTCGACATTCTGACAGTCGATATTCTGTAAAGCCTGATAATTGCGAAACTCTTTTGAGAGCATTTGTGCATGTGTGTGAGTACACCTATGTGTGCGTGTGTGTGTTTTTTTTTATAAAATTGAAGTTGTAAGTGAAGACTGTCGCCTATACAACTACACTGATAAATTGCAAACGTGTGCGTGAAAATATAAAAGGAAACTAGATATGATTTTGTAAATGAAGAATGAAAGCAAGCAGACCCTCCAACTATGCCGGGGGCGACCGTTATTGGCACAATTTCAAGAACATTTACATTGCAGTTATGCCTACTATATGCTTCCTTATATGCCTATATGCATGTACCTCCCTTTTACGCATTTTCCGAATTGCAGTGGTTGATCTCTGCTATTTTACATTATGTATTTAGAGGCATTATTGTCCAAATATTTTAGGGAAGCAATTCATAAAAGATAACTGGATATAACTTTCGCAAAATTTTCACAGGTTTTTAGAATCATAAATTAATATTACATACCAAAAATATCTTTATGTGGAGGGACAACAAAGTTATGATAGGGCCTAAAACACGCTGAAACCTTTCGTGTAAATATGCACATTAGTGCATTGCCATGAATTTGACAAAGGCCTACAATGCTTTTCGATCAATACTTCAATCAATCAATAAAAAAATAATACACTTGTATAATAGTGTTTGTATAATAATATTTTTCATAATAAGGAAGTAGCAAACGCTGTCCACTTGATGACAAATGGCTACTGCCACCCATGGACACATAATCAACTCCAGATAAAATTACTCCTACCCAAGTTCGATCACAGATGCGTTGCTACCCATGAGGGAACCTTATTTTTACTAGTGTTTACCCCATCTCTCCCCTTGATAACCATTCGTAGTAAATAAGTACCGACTGCACCTCTAGGTATCACGTAGTTTTCTCCTGTAGCCTGTAGGGGAGTAGAATACGGCTACGGTATCCCCTGCCTGTCGCAAAAGGTGACTAGAAGGGGGCTTCTGGGGTTGCGGGCGGCTTGAGTGAGAGCTCGAATCGCCCAGTCGGCAACCCTGAGAATGACGGCGGCATATGTGGCTGCATGTCGTCACAGACACTGGAAGGTGTAGGTGGACAGTCACACGTCCTCCAAGATGAGCCCGTAAGGGGCGCCGCGCTAGGGAGCACCGGTGCGTTCCATTGGAGATCCCGGAGTCCCCCGCAAGCGCTGAGGAAGGCCACCGAGGGGGTTATAGTGGGTAAAAACAACTAGAAAGTTAAAGTTGTGCGCTATATTTGATTGTAGCTCAAAAAGGGCCAGATTTCCTTTTAAGGGATAAACCCTACCTCTCCTCCTTGTGACCAGGTGTAGAATTTTTAAGCGGGGTCTTCAAATCCCTCCTTTGTAGTGGTCACGTGGTTTGGGTATTTTCATAAGGTCTAAGTTGGAACGCTTAGATAAGTACATCATCCTTGCTACACTCTTCATACCAGAACATGGCAACGTTAACAGCATACGGCAGGCTACCCTTTAATCCAAAATCAGAACCATACGTATTGGTATTTTGACAGAATCATTACATTTACATCACAGCTAACATACGATATTAAACATGCTACCAGATTTCCATTGTTCCCAGTAACCAATATGCGGAGAGCGCTCACGGCACCCGAGGGACGTAGATTCTAATCCCGGTTAGTACGGGAGCTATCGCTTGGCTAATAACCTGGGATCTTTAGACAGTTATGGTGATAGACTTGTGATAGTTATTATTTATTGATGTTCCACCTACAGCTCAGAACATGCATATGTTATGTTAGAGATAACATTGTAGTATCGATTTTGAATGCCACGCCAAATATTTAGTTTTAACCCGACTGCGTCATAAAGAGATTAATCTTTTTCGAACGTATCTATGTATGTATGCCCAATTCTTTGACAGGCTTTATAACCCTGTCCCTGTAGTTACGGGATTAGAATAGGGCTACGGTAACCCCTGCCTGTCGTATGAGGCGATTAAAAGGGGCTTCCGGGGTTGCGGGCAGCGAAAGTGGGAGCTCGAACCATCTAGCCAGCCGACCCCGGGAAGGACGGCAGTATGTGTGGTCGCATACCGCCATAGAGACCAGACAGTGCGGTGGGCCCAGCCGTTTACCTGGGTGGAGCCCGATGGGGCAACGCGCTTAGAGGACTCCGGTTGCGTTCTTTTGGAGATCCGGGAGTCCTCTTCGCAGCACCGAGGACGGCCACCGGGGGGGTTTTAGTGCGGTAAAAAGCGCACATAACCTGGCGTCGCCCCCACGACACCAGGTACCTTTGGAAGGTTTCCCCCTCCAGACCAAAAAAAAAAACGGATTGTAACATACAAGTATGACATATCATTGAAACCGGCTCAGTGTGACATAAGCTATACATTATGCTTTTAAATATAGCGTCTGCGAAGAGGAAAAAATAGTGAGAAAGGACGATTTATTTAAATATACTATTACAAATGAATATGACAAGTATATATTCAACATAATTATTATGTTACTATATATAACTCAAAGGTAACTGACTGACATAGTGATCTATCAACGCACAGCCCAAACCACTGGACGGACCGGGCTGAAATTTGACATGCAGGTAAAAAAATCAGTTTTTTGGTTTTGTCACGTTTAATACTTTTTAATATAGTAGACGTAGCGCTATCCACCCACTTGATAGTAAGTGGCTTCTACCATGGGCTACCATCATCCCCAGATAAAATAACACATTATCTAAGGTCAGCCACACCGTTGCACCACCCCTAACCTCAGTTAGGGGTGGTGCAACGGTGTGGCAGGATAGTTAGTTAGTTAGATAAGTCAGGTCTCAACCTAACTTATCTAACTAACTAACTATCCTTTATGTAAGTAGGTCTCCCTTACAACACGAATATTCTGTACAATTTTTGTAGAACAAGTTAAATGTTCAAACTCTAAATGGTACATTAATAATTCAAATGTATATTTTACATCGTTTGATAAAAATAATGCGTTTTTCTTTTGAACATTGAGTGTAAGAGTAACAAAACGTTTAACTTAAAATCTGGAGCAAGTGAGATACTGTGTATGATTGTTAACACACTTTTGGTCTTGTTCTATAATGTTAAGAGAATAAAAGTAAAAGGAAACTAAGGTAAAAGGAGTAAACAAATAAATGTTACTGAAATTAATTGACGAGCCGCGTGGTGGAGCGGTCGCCATACCGATCTAACGCGCAGTGGGTTCCGGGTTCGATCCACGGCTAGACAGAAATGTAAATGATGAGTTTAGATTTCTGTTCTGGGTCTGGGTCTGGGTGTTTATGTATTCGTCTTTGTGTGTCCATGGCACCCACGACACAGGAGAAAATTCTAGTGTGGGGCTATGAGTGTAGAAAAAGTATTAAAAAAAAAACAATTGTCGTTATTATATACAGGTCTACGGGGACCCTTACAAATTATCTGTTACAATATTTTTCCTACACTATTGGGTAGCACAACCTCAACTTAGAAGATCCGGCAAAATCTTCAGCGGGTTTGTTTTTTTAACCCTCTTGTTTTTGGATGAGCAACAAAACCTAGCTCCAGTATCTTGCCTTATTTGACTAAACTAGAAGCTTGTTTGGCAAGATTCGCTATACTTTGACATTTAATATATATTATTGTACTGTTTGGTCTCAAGCGATTTCGTCTTCTGTATAATCGGATTTTTAATAATATTAATAGTTCTTTAAATGCCTAAACTAATGTTGAATTATGCTACTAATTCATGTTACCTTTTATTCTGAAAATATTCACTATTTGTGATAAAACTATGCAAAAATTGAATACCATCGGATATATAATTTATACAGCAAAGTGGGTGAAAAGGCTAATTAAGACAGCCTAGTACCTACGCATTATGTATGAACACGGCAGGTTGATTGCCACTCGCGATATGAAATATTTTATCATAAGCGCTCATGGCTTAGTGGTGCTTACAAAAAAAAATCGTACGTCTATAACTATAATAATTATGAAAGTCTGCGTGTCTTTACATCATATACATTTGCAATAAAAAAATGAGGATAAGTAATATTTTTTAAATTATTATTGGTCTGTGAAATGTCATAATGTATATTACATATAACATAATATGATTCGATATGTCACAATGTGTCAAGCCGTTTGGACTGTAACGAGTGCAAAAGAAATGGATATAAACATTCTGAATATACAAACTTTTACACTCATAGCCCCACAGTAGGATTTTCTCCTGTGTCGTGGGTGCCATGTACACACAACGACGAATACACAAACACCCAGACCCAGAACAGAAATTTAAACTCATATGTACATATGCTCGAAAAACGCAGCTCCCTTTGACGCAGTCGAGTAAAAACGATTTGAATGTATATTTTGAAGAAATAATATTACATCCTATAACTGCTAATGACATTGTAACGAATAGAGAAGATTCGGGTATTGATTGAATATTATGTAGAGCTTGTAAGATTAGATAATACGTAGCCGTTGAGTCCCAAATGTTGGTATAATCATAATAATATAAACAGATACATAAAATCAATTCTATCAAGCAGTTTAATAAGGAAAACCATGCATGAGAAGTCACAACTAAAATCAGCATAGCATGGCGGTATAATATTTATTTTCATGTTTGCAAAGTATTCTGTTATCATTTATAACAAAGAAAAACATTATTTAATGACAAGAAGTAACTATTAAAATCGTTAAAAACATTACAAGAAAAAAATCCAAAAATATAACAAAAACTTTCCTCCCCACCCCTTTTCCTCAGGCGCCATTTATAAAAATGATACTATGACACTTTCCAAACTTAGACATACATACAATGGACATACAAACACACATACGCTCGAAAAACATTACCCTAGTTCTGACGCTGTCGGTAATTAAATAAACTTCTTTTAGACGAAACTGTATATAGCAATATATTATTCTGTATGTATCAAAGTACTATTGTCAATCCTACGGATAAAATTATTCGGGGAAAATAAAAAAAATATAACACACATAAGCCCAGATATAATATATGCGGTTCCTAAAAATAGCTAATTAAATAAAATTAGCAAGAGGCAGTTGTTGTGGCCACTTAAACACGCTCCTCGCCGCCCAAAAGGCCGCCCGCCCAAACAGACCTTTGGAGATACCATCTTTATGAATTTTAAATATTAGAGTTTTAATTTTTGAATTCACACAAACAAAAATATTAGTATCAATGCAGTTTTTTAACGTTACAAGCACGCACGCAATCTACTTGGTTATTAACGGTTTTTTTAATACTTAAACCTAACGATAAGGCATACGGGCTACCTGATGGAAAGTAGTCACCGTCGCCTGTGGACATTTTCAACACCAGAGGAGTCACCAATGCATTGTCGGCTTTGAAGGAAAGCGCTTTTCACAGGGGTTGAAATATACGTGTAAACTTTCACGTGTATTTCAACTGTGAAGGTTATCTCTACATCTATTTCTAACGTGATATAGATCTTGCGTTTTAATGGAAAGGTGTTGTGGCTGGCTCACTTAAATACATACGAGGCGACTATCATAGTCTTCGTGACTAAGCATCGGTGATCGACTTCACATAGAACCTCTGTTCTATATAAAATTGTCTGCAGATGTCTGCAGATGTCCATGGGCGGTAGTAACCACTTAGCATCGATCAGATGGACTGTATGGTCAGTGGCATGCATGATGGACTGCATGTCAGCGTTACGCGAGTTTGACAAATTTCGTTACGATTTACAGCGAAATTTCGTGGCATTACGAGTTGACGACCCGCGTGTCGGAGTGGTCATCATGCCGGTCTGACGCGCAATGGGTTCCGATTTCGATCCCCGGCCAGACAGATGTTGAATGTAAATGACTTTTCTGGGTGTTTGTGGAATCGTCGTTGTGTGTATCCATGGCACACGCGACACAGGAGAAAATCCTAGTATGGGGGCTATGAGTGTAGAAAGCATGAGAGTGTATTACTATTAAGTTTCACTTCTGCTGTGTATAAATTGCGCATACAAATTTTTTGGAGAGCGACTGACGTTTTATGCGAATATTTCATTGCCCCGGGTTATAGTGCAGCCAAGCTAATTACGAAAGCACAATTACACACACGCATGTGCGGATTAGCGGCGCAAACAGCCCCACTGCGCGTACTAATTGCAGATCGTGTTTCTGATCCAATGCGCCAGTTCAACTTCTAATTTGCGCCAATTAACTGGTAATTTGTGTTATCCTTGCATATTTTAACATGACTGTTTGTCTGCTTGGGCATTTATCTATATTTATACCTCTATATAAACATTAAATAGTGTGTGTTTGTTTCACAAGATTTATTTATGGATGTAGCATGTTTGCCTTACCAACTTATATATATACTTTTAATTTTGATTTGCATTATTTAAAGATGGCGACTAATATTAGTGACATAACTACACCCTTTATATATAAAAATCGACTATCGACTTTGATGTTGATTACTGATGTCCATGGGGGCTGTAACTAGTTGCCGTCATGTGGACTGCATGTTCGTTTGCTACTTCAACGGATAAAAAATCGTCAGATTTACTAGTTTGTTTGTGGTATAGAAATAAGTCATTTGACTTTGCTATGGTCAGTGGCTACTGCCATGGACCTCAGGTAGGATTCTAATCTTGGAGTCGTTTCTACATGAAACGACTCCAAGATTAGAATCCTACCTTAGGTCCACAATGGATTCATTACTACCACTGAGGACTAAGTTCGAATGCTTCGGATAGGTGGTTTTACTCCATCTTTACCACAGCTATTTAATCTGAACACAGTAGTGCTTAACACTGCTGTTATTAGTGACTAATCGGTGTGGCGATGGTACTGCCGGAGTTAAACTACAAGAGTTTTACCACCAAAGGAATTAACACTTATGAGGAATACCCCAACACCAAAGCTAAAATGCCTCAGCAATAGTGTCTCCCAAACCAAAACACAGCAGTTTAATACTTTGGTTATAAGAGAAAAGGGTACAATGTATCTCTTATCTCATTCTTCAAACCAAAACACAACAGATTAACATTGTTGTTGTAAGAGAAAAGTATAAACACCCCGCAGGAACACCCCAACACGTAAGTTGGAATGCTCCAGCTATAATGTCTCTCTTATTTACTCTTCTTATAAGATAAAAAGGGTATAGATTAACACCCTTGAGGGATACCCCAACTACTAAGCTAGAAAACTATGGTTATAAGGGAAAGTGGCAAGGTTCATAAGTATAAAGGTTTCCGAGCAAGAGTAACGAAAGAATATGGCCGGTATGAGAATTAGCTGTGCAAACACTGCCGGTGCTCGTGCTAATTGCATATCGTTTCGATTCAATGAAAATTCAACTCCTAATTGCATTGCATGGGGCTGAGTCAGGGCTCGTGTGATATTTTTTAGAAATTTGCATCGTCTGTAGTCTAAACTGAAGAAACGGCTGGAGTGGTTTGAAAAAGATAATAATTTACTAAGTATTACAAAACAAAACATCCGACAGCTTGACCCGGGTTTCAAAGATTATTTTTCGATTTGCATCAAAATAGTAAGTAAAAGGTATTATGATATATTTTTGTTACAATTTGTTAACTAACTTTCATTTGATACCTATATTGTTATGATAATAAAAAACTTTCTTTGACCGTCATTTTTTTTGTTCGCAGGCGCCATATTTAAAAATTATATAGCTCTGCAAACTTAAGCGATTACAGTGATATGTCATATGTTACAATCCATCAAACTGTTTGGGTTATAGAGAGTGTCAATAAATAGTCATACATACGCTCGAAAAACAATCCCATTCTTCTGACGTAGTCGACTAAAATTTTGTTTGCCGGCCTTTACACATATATGTATACTATTTATGTGTAACGATTTCAAAATAGTTATAATAATAAATAGTTATAATAGTATAATTATAATTGTTTTTTATATCATGTCTATGGCAAAACAGACTATGATGTGACTTCAAAAAATATAGGCTTGTACCAAAAGTAGGTACCTACTAAAGATTACTGTACTCATTTGAAATATTTTTATAATATTCGTAGGCTTAACGTTCTCCAAAATTATTTTTAAAGCCATTTAAAGAATGCTCAGACATATTCGTTTTAAGCAGTTTGTCTAAAATAAACAAAATAAAGGATTTAATAATTGTTTTTCCACAAAATTGGAGTAGTCACGCTTACAATGTAACACAAAATAAAACTAAAAATAAAAGTATATCCATTAAAGGAGTTAATAAAATGAAATTGGGTCGTCTAGTGGCGACCGTTCGTCGAATGCTAAGCAGTCGATATTAAGCGAATAAAGCGCAAGCTTCGTTTGCTACGTTTAACAAGTGTCTTGGCTATTTAAGGTACACTTCCAATACTGCGATTTTACCTTTTCACAAGTATTTATGCGTTTTAAGGCGAATGTTTTTCGAGCGTAAGTATGTATGTATGTCCATTTCTTTGACTTCGACTTTTTTTAGTATCATCACAAAACTAGTATCAAATGAAAGCTAGTAATTCGGTAATGGCATATTGACGAATAAATATAAAAATCATTAAATCAAATATATTAGGCACAACAAAAACAAAAAAACTACTGCTAATTTCAGTCGCCGGATCATTTGTTTTCAGAATAATTTATTGTTAAACCAACTTGTTCGTAGTTTGTTAGTATATGAGGGTCAAATGTTGTAAGCAACCAAATTTTAATCCACAAAAATGAGCTTCAATCTTGCATACACATTTTCTTTGGATGACAATGAATGATTAGATTAGTGATGTCATTCTAAAACCAGTATGGTGGACACCCCAAGCATGCAGCCAAATTCATTTTTCCTAAGTTACTTAAATAACATTATTCTTATCACGTAACCCTGAAATAACAAACACTGGTAACCTGTTCAAAAGAACGTGCAGCGATCGTAAAATTAAACAAACCAATTAAGTAGCCTAACGTATTTTTCACAATAATAGTATTGAAGAAGCCTTACACGAATTTTAACTTGCTTTTAATCGCCAAGCTTAGTGTAACGATTATCTTAGGCTCTTTTATGGCAAGACATAATAATAAATGAGCTATTTACGTATGTTAATTCAAGATGGATACTTTTTTGCTGAAGTATATCTCTATAAACACGCGTCAATACATTTTAGGAATATTTTAGTTTCTGATGTATAAAGTAACATAACAAAATATTCTTTTAATCGTTCGATTAAAATGGGGAATATTTTGACCATTTAAATTTTACAAAAATCGAACAATAATGTGATCTTCTCGAATCTTTCAATGATTTTAATGCAACAATATAATAGGTAACTATAAAAAATAAGTATAAACAATGATGTTCTGTTTTGTGTTGATATTGTCGCCACGCAAAATCGCGTTAATGAAAACGCGGGTGAAGTTAGTAAATGTTCAAGATATTAGCATGTTGTTACAATTTGCATAGATTCGCGCCTTCCTGTGCGTCCCTAAAAAAAGCAAATAAAAACAATGGCCGCCAACTGGGTCACATTGTTTGGTTATTATTCGTAACTCCATATTAAAAGATTGTACTCTCCTTAAGGATAAAAGCTTTCCTTATTTTCTGGATTTTAATTTAGAAAATGCATGCATAAGTAAATATTGGTTATTCGACCTTATGTAAAAACATTATTTTAATGACAATGACCTTAAACTTTTGTTTAAATCTTTTTCTATCAATTTTCCTTGGGTTCATTTGAAAAAGAATAAAAAAATCATTTGAAAAGTATAGTCGATGTTAGTAATCATTTACTATACTCAAATTGATTGCATTAGGTATATCAGTTTTTCGATTAATGTAACATACCTATTTTAGTTTTCAAAAATTAATTATAAGGAATATTTTGAATGATTGGCTGATTTTATGGTTTTGAAATATAGAAAAAAGATTTTAACGTAATTTTAATTTTTGTCTGCGTTTTTTTTACCTGTTCCTGTTCTAATTATAATCCATTGAAATGACAAAAAAACAATCGACGAAAAAACTATAGTCTGTAAATTTGAAATATAGGTTACTAGACTGTTAATACTAAAACTGTATGACTATATTTCACGCCAGACAGCTATGACTAATGCGTCGTATTATTTGTTTATTTAGATTCGCAGAACAAAACATAGGTTCAGTACAATACGTGCATTGCCAGCGGAAATATTTTGATTACCCAAAAAATCTGGACCCCGTTTTGATTAACGACCCAGATTAACATGAATTTAACGGATCATTAAAGCCAGCACAGATAATAAAAATTGTGAAACGGGTCGCGACGTAAACACAGATCTAATATTGGGCTTTTGTTTTAGTTAGCCGTTTATACGCTAAGGCAGTTGCGACATCTCACCTGCCTTTTTGAGCGGGCAACACTGCCATATTAATAACCCAATTTTGGCGTTCCTAAATTAAATATGTGTTGAGTAACACGTGTGTTATTTTATACAGGTAAAGTTAGGTGAAATAGGGTTATTGAACTGCTTACAATATACACCTTTTGTTATTTATAGTTTGTAGAAAGCTCAGCGGCGAATTCTATATGTATATATTAATACATAAAACGACTTCCGATCCCTTTTTACGAAAATTAAATGGACTGAAAAGTGCCAGATTTAGCATAGTTAAGGTTAATATAGATAATGTAGAGCATGGAAATGTAATACATATGTATAATTGTTACCAATATAGGAAATTAAACAAAGTTAAAATTTTACTAAAAAAACTATTCATGTAATACATTTATTAATGTCAAGTTTGGTTTAAATTTGGGTTCAATAAGTTTCGTTGGTAATGGTAATCTCGTAATGGTAATCTAAATGATGTGCGTATTATAATTTAATTATCAGTACTTTACGGTAAAGGAAACATCGCGAGGAAACCTGCACATCTGAGAGTTATCTTTAAAAAAGAAGAGTTCTCAAAGATATGTATGTGTAGTCTACTAATTCGCACTTGGCCAGCGCGGTGGACTATGGCCTAAAACTCTCTCATTTTGAGAGAAGGCCAGTGCCCAGCAGTGGGACAATAATGGGTTGACGATTATCAAAAATATGTCATACCTTCGCTAGCTGTTTCATTATTAAAAAGAAGTACACATAATAACGTTATAGAATAAATAAATTAATGCTTTAAATGAAGGAAGTTTTAGGTGGTCAAACAAGTATAATTCGACCGTGAAGCGTATACCATAGCTATTTTCTAGCGTGAAGCAGTTTCTGCGTTTCGGTCGAAGTTAATGGTTGCAGGCTCACTTTCATATGGGCGACCATTTTCCTCGTGAGTAGCAACGTATCTGTTATTTACTTCCGATAGAACCCCTTTTCTATATGAAGTAGCTTATACATGTCCATGTGCGGCAGTGTCCACTTACCATCAGGTAGACGGCATGCCCGTTTCCTACTTTATCCTTGAAAAAATGAGTCTGGATTTAAAGTAAAAGAAACTAAGCGCTATTACTCACCTGAAAGAATAGGCAAAAGCACACCCATTGGTAGTACTTGTAAATCTTGCGGTCAGACATGTCTTCCTTGCCCTTTTCGCGGCTGTTCCCGATCCCTGGGTACGGGACCTCCACTCCCACCTTCTTATTGAAGAAGCTCTTCAGGGTATACGTCGAATGAATCCAGCAATACGTGTTTAACACGTCCTCAGGGATGTCCTTGGTATGAATGCAGTCAATCGGGTTCCCCACGTACTGACGCGTCGTCACAATCAAACTGAACGACATCAACAGGATAACCGTGATAGAATAATGCAGCCTGAACACCGGTGAATCGATTTGTATATAGTTCACCTTTATGAGATTCTTTAAACCGCGGAAAACGTCTAACATCTTAAACGCTTCGTTCCGTTCACGCGCACTTTTTGTCCCATTACATCTACTAACATTATCGTTACTCTATTATTGTTTCGAGCACCAGTGTTTCTAAAATATAGTTCGTTGTTCGTAAGGCACTTATAATTTGGCAGTGTTCGTCATCACAGGGCCCGCTGGTGTAACTTTTTTGGTATCTTTATGAACTTTAACGATACCATTGTGTCATATTTTCTACGTTTCATAATTTTTGTTTGGCGACACGGTCCATGCTATTCAACTGGGTGGATGGAATTGAGTCATCGGCGATCGGGTAATGATGAACTGTAATGAGGGTATTGCGGGTAATTAGGTAAAGTAGATCATGGGGCCGGGTGTTTTATCGCGGATCCGGAGCAGCTCGAAGCAATGTCATGAGCGTCGGCCGTTGGATTATAATTTGATCAAAATTATTATTTGGAGTTTTTGAATATGCTGATAAGTCTTCTATTCAATGTAACGCTATATTACCTGCGTTTTCTAGGTACTACTAGTGCTTGTTCGTACTACGATACAAAACAGTCACAATATGATTTTTCCTGTGTTGTGGCCACCATAGACACACGAGGCATACACAAACACTTAGACCCAGAACAAAAATTTAAATTCGACATCTAGATATCTGTCTGGGCGAGAGTTCAACAGCAGTAGAACTAAATGTCCAAAATTTTACGTAACTCACATTATATTGAATTAAGAAAAAATAAATAGTTTTCAACATAGATAAAATGTTTTTGCTACGCTATATCTATGGTTTTCATACGTAAGATTTCAAAAATCGCAATCAAAATCATGTGACAATTTTGACACACATGAGCGAAGGAAGGATGTCTTAAGACAACGTTCCATTAGTCATAACATAATACAGATAATAACAAATACATGTCATGTCAAAACTGACGTTTAGGCATAATTATAAAACAATATCAGTCGATTTTAACATAAATTTTACGGCGAACCGACCTTAATGTCACGTTATGAATTGTATAATATCTTTGAGATGCAAAAAGATTTTTTGTAAAATTTTAGACAAACTATATTATATGTTGTGAATCAGTGTAACAATGTGTATTTAGAAGTGGTAGAAGTAATGTAGTTCGACCCGAGAGGTACCACTGTCACACTTATTTCTAGCGTGGAACAGTTCTTACGTTTCTTTGGAAGGCTTTGGTTGCCGGTTCACTTATATATGAGAGGTTGTCTCATATATCTCGGTTTTCGGAAGGAGCAAACGCATCTGTGATCGACTTCAGATAGAAACCTTGATCTACATGGAATTGCTTACAGATGTCCATGGGCGGCAGTAATCACTTACCATCAGGTGGACTGCATGCGTCGCAGATCGTTTGCTACTTCAATCTGATAAAAAAAAAAAAAAAAACTGTAATATTTAATAGTCATTGGCAAATAAAAACTTCCTTTTAATCTTCATGTGTTACAGATGTAAACAAATGACAATT
>DWNE01001692.1:0-21035 GCA_018249875.1 Cecropterus toxeus | reverse complement strand
TAAACAAAAAATAATAAAAAATTCCCACATTTTGACAGATAGATAATTATGATAAATAAATATTTATTTAATTTTTTCCAAACAGTTTTTTTTCTTTTGTGAGAAATTTTCACTCTTCCTAAGGGCCCCACACAATTTTTTACGGGACCCCGTCAAAGCACGCTACGCCACTGATCATAATTAGCTTATATTATTACGGCGAAAGTTAATGACGATGTACGTATGTCTGTTACACTTTCACGCGAAAACTACTGGTCGGATTTTTCTGAAATTCGGTACACATTGATTGGACCTGGATTAATACACATGATACTCATTATCTTGGTGAACGTGACTGAAACGGGCGCGGCCGTGGTAATAATATAATAGCTATAGCTCTGACAAGGGGGATCCCCAATTCCCCAGAGAGAAAGAACAGAGCTCTAACACCACTTTAATCTATCATTTACAAATTGCATTGCCTGCGACTATAACACGCCTACTCGCCCCACGGACTAGCTCCACAGTAATTACGTATCGTTTTCTACAATCGGCGCGGTGCATGTAATTTTTTTCTGTTGGACAAATCAAGTAAGATGTGTATGAAGGGGGAGGGGTCCAGATCCCCCTCCCCTGTAGGTTAAAAAATGTTATAGTCTGATAGATTTTAAAAAAAATATAACAAATGCAATATAAAATATTACACAGGTATACTGTCTATGTATGATTGATAGTCAAAACACACATGCATAAGATGGTGAATTTTTAACCATACACCGCATAAGCTAAATATTGTTTAATATGATAATATTTCTTTAATGATTCAGTGTTATGAATATATGAAAGATTAAAGTTAATTTCATATTCCATTCGTTTAAAATTTATTTAATTGAATGAAAATCAAACAATCTGTATATCAATGACATTGAAGTTTATTGCATTATCTTGTAAAGATACTCAACAAGGTTTGTAGAAAGTAATTTATTTATCGTGATTATAAAAGGACTGATATAAGATTGCGATATCATCGAATCTTATAAACATTTCATATCAATATCAGTGATAAAGCGTGACCTAGAGCAATCCATCCTTTATTACATCTTCGTTTATCTTATACATACAGGATGAAAATAACATATGGGTTATTTACGGTAAGAAATTGTGTTTTTATGGAAGTAGGTCATAGATAACTTTATATTATAATATGTTTTTTTTTTTATCACGGAAACTGTATGTGGATTGATTATATTACGAAAATTGTAGAATTCTTCTTTTTCGGGTAATCGTTTAAGTTCACTTTAAAAGCTTATCAATTTCAATGCCTTCAATGAATTCGTACTTGTGTAGGCTGTGATCGGAAACACTTCAAAGCGGGGGCTTTGGAGTGTTATTATACAGTATTATTGTTTTGGTGTATATTATGTTGGTGATCTTGTATAAATAAATAACAAAACCTTTCCACTGAAACGCAAGAACTGCTTCACGCTAGAAATAAGTATGGCGGTGGTACTTCCCCAGTCGAACTACATTAGTTCTACCACCTGGCTAAAAATAAATAAAAATGACGGGAACAAAACCGAGCGGGAGGTGAGTGTACGGCAGCAGCGACTCACCGAGATGGCGAAGTCGAGCACGCGCTTGAGCAGCGCGGGGTCCTTGACGGCGCCGAGCGCGCGCGAGATGCGGTCCTTCTCCTCGTGCAGGTCGGCGGCGCGGTACAGCTGCAGGAAGCGCTCGAACGTGCGCGCGTCGGCCGCCGCCAGCACCGCGCGGTAGCACGCCGAGCGCAGGTCCGCCGGCAGCGCGCGCGCGCCCGCCGCGTGCTGCTCGAACCTGAACACCACGCTCTTCTTTAACTCTTATGTAACTTCAATATGTGTTGCTTCACTAGACAATTTAGTGTTATGTTCGCCTAATTAAAACCGCACAAGGTCCACGGCCGGCCCGTAGGTCGGAATACGTTGCGACTCGGAATCCGACCCTTGGCATTTTATAGAAGACGGTATTACTTCACACATAATGAAATTAAAAAATTAAAAATGGTAGTACACTTTTGTCGTTGACCCACTTTCTCAACGAGAAAATTTTAGTCACACCAAAGTCGACATTTATGAGGCGGGCAGATCTTTAATTTTCACCTTTACCCATAGCAGCTCTAACCCACCATATGTTTTATGAAATTCGGCTGACTGTGCTAACTTACTTTAATTTGCCATAATTGTTAAAATACCTAATACCATAATATCACAATAATCCATACTTATATGAATATATGAAAGTACATAGTAAAAGTAATATAAAACTTAAAATGCAATTTCAAAACATTATTGTCGTAAGTCTACCGCAGTATACAGCAAAAGATTTAAGTTTTATCGCTTTGCTTTCGTCAAGCTCAACTTAGTTATGACTAAGTAAAATTACATAAAGAGTTTGTAAGTTAATCCCAATCTCAATCCCAATTACGAACAGAAAAAAATCTTTTTTCTGTTCGTAAAGTTATAATGTTGTAAGCTAAAGTGTGTACCGGCTCTTAGCTTCCTTTATAGTGTCGGGGTCTTCAAAAGTGATCATCTTGTTGAGCACCAAGCTTCGTAGCAACGTGTCGAGATGGCTCTCATTAGGCTCGGCATCCCAGCCCAGGCGACGCGTGACGTTTGCAAACAGCTGGCGACCATAATTTTTGAGCGGCTTATCCAACGCCGTGTGAGAGAATAGCGCGCTTAACTTTGACAAGCAGTTCGAAATCGAGGACCACACCGTGAAGTTAGTTTCATTTGAGAACGCCTCCATTAGTTTTAGCGACTGTGAACATAAAAAAGATATGTCTGATTTAATTTTATATCACAATAAATCAAACGAAAAAAAAACACATTTTAAACATAACGTACTGTAAAAATAAACAAAATGTAAATTGCAATTTACACATTAGAATTAATTGTCTTGTGTCAAAAAGATAATTTGTATCAATTGAACATTCATATGACATGTAGTAAATACATGAACATTGACCTTCTGACACAGGTAGGTAAAAAGAGAGTATTTAACCTCTTTTGTGCATTTTATGTCATTTGATCTTTGAAACTTATTTTTTCTTACAAAGTACTCCACGAACTATCTTAGCTTTGACTCTCAGTGATTCTACTCATTACTCAGTATTAACAAAAGAGAAGTACATAGCCAACAGTTCAGTCGTCCGTTACCTCAGCGGTCTGCGAGTGTCCGGCCTGCACGAGCGCGAAGCAGTCGTCGAGCAGGCCGAGGCGGTCGAGCGGCGGCAGCGAGCCGTCGCGCACGGCGCCCACCAGCTGCTCCATCATGGCCGCCGGGTAGCGCGTGCGGTAGTACCCGACCTACACCACACAAACATACTTACATACACACCACATAATACTACTTCTTGGAATTGTGGAAACTTCTAAATTGTCGGCAACCCATTATTGTCCCACTGCTGGGCACGGATCTTCTCTCAGATTGAGAGAGTTTTAGGCCGTAGTCCACCGCGCTGGCCAAATGCGAATTGGTAGACCTTATATACCTTTGAGAACCTTTTTTTTAGAAAACTCAGATTTGCAGGTTTTCTCACGATGTTTTCCTTCACCGTAAAGCAGTGATAATTAAATTCAAATACGCGCATAATTTTAGAAACATCAATGCTGCGCGCCTGGGTTTCGAGAGGCCAAGTGTCAACCGAGTATCAAGACTGCTCATAACTTCTGAATGCAGTTGGCAAAATTGAACTCATGACCTAAATCATATATTTTTTTCTATCCTTTGTACGATCGATCCGCCCTTTACCTTAATTTACTTACTCTTAAAAATGTATCATTTCCTCTCAGTATATCCTATTACTTTCTTCCCTTGATCCTGATATATATAAAATCCTTCCATTATTAAATATGAAAATGATAAAAAAATTTAATACCTATCTTTACATTTTATCCATACGTGGTATATTTAATTATATGTTAAAGCCTTATAACTTTCCCGATCCAATCCTTTCCTTTTTGAAATCCACCCGGTATATTAAATCCTTACATTTCCTCGTTTTGACTTGTCATTGACTGAGCATATATGTGTCAAAGCCATTAAAAAAATGCTACTTCTTACTAACTACGTATACTAACTAACATACTATTTACTAATTAACTTACAAATTTGATTGACTAATCTTATCAAATTATGCAAACTACTGGTCCATTATTAGTAAAATTGACACAGATTATGACTTAAAATAAACACATAGGATACTTTTTATCTTGGTAAATGATCAAAGTGAGCGGAGCCGCGGGAACAAGCTATTATTATTATATGTAGCACAAGAACACACAGTCCGCCTGATGGTATACGGTCATGAGGACATCTGTGATCAATGCCTTGAAGATCAGTGGTTTTACCTAAAGCCGATTATAAATGCGTAGGCATTTCTAAGGACCAAGATCCTTCCAGACCCACATCCTTCCAGTGCTTTAACTAGAAATGGGTATGACGTTAGTACCCCACCATTCGAATTATGTTACTTCTACTATTTTGCTGGACTCAAGAGCATTATATGATTTACTTATACACAAGTACAATTATAGATGTCTCTATTAAATAATTAATTGATAGTGACCACCGTTTATCAAGAGCTACTAATATGATAAGTTTGTATGTATTTTTATGATTATAATCCACCAGGCATAATCCATTACATGTAATAAATAATCAAATCTTACAGTTCCAGGATTGAGCTTCACCCATGAGTTCTCATTTGCTAACTCCAGTACCACTTCCTGTGTTCTACTTTCTAAGACAGTTGACAATGCCACCTGAAAAATTATTTGGATCCAATATAAGCAATCATATCAACAAATTGATAAATAAGAATTTGCGATCGAATTTACAAACAAGATAATCTATCATCAAGGAAATAATCGTGAAAAGTAGGTCAATATTAAAGTTATCTACATATCATTGCACAAATAAATTTTATCATTTTACCCTGAAATTATTTTAAAAGATTGATTTTTACGATTGAGTGAACGACCTTACATTGTAAAATATGATAAGATCCTACCTTAGAAGGATTCTCCTGTGTGGAGATGGTAATGGGCACCATCCACAATGTGTCATCACCCTGGCTGCCATCAGCACAAAACTTTTGCTGTGTCAAGGTCAATACTCTTTCTCTTCCCCTTGTTTCAGATGTCACCTAAGCAAGAAATTAGTATCAACAAATGTAAGTGTAATTCATAAATCATTTATTAATTTGTCAGCAAGGATAACAAAGGTGTTCACAATTATAGAAGGACTCATACTGTGCCAAATATCGCCAATATACAAGTCGTCTGTCGGCATTTCAGATAATTTCTCTTGCAAAATATATATAATGATAAATATGTACATTTTTTACGTTGATATGCAGTCCATCTGATGGTAAGTGGTCACCGCAGCTTATAGATCATAGACGGTAGCAACTTCATATAGATACAACGATTCTCAAAATTTACACCTCCACATACCCCTTCGATATTCAAAATTACGAAGAACCCTACTAAAAATAATAATTACCTCCACTTACAGTAGAATAACAATAAAGGATTAAAGTAATAATCAGAAGGGGTAACAGATATGTCATGTTAATAAATAGCATATTTGGGCTTGTTCTAAGAGCAATTTTACTTTTAACTGTCGAATGTACGCCATTATTTCAATAGGCTTCATTACGTTAATTTACTTGCGAACCCTTTTTAATTACCATGGATACCCCAAGGGGTACGCGCACCCCACTTTGAGAAACCCTGATATAGAACAAAGGGTCTAACTGAATTTAATCACAGATGTTTTGCTATTCCCGAGGATTGCCCCATTTGGAAGTGTCCATAAATTATATTCCAGTAAAAAAATGCACAATAAATTGAATTGTTTAAATTACTCCATTTTATTTCTATTTAATACTAACTAACAAAGTTCATATCAGTAAACTAATATTTGTAGTTCTGTTCAGCAAGATAAGAGTTAATACGTGTACACAGTATTTCATTATATGATAACAGTTTAGCTGGTAACTTAGAAGAGGTACCTTTAGCTAGAAAACACTTCTACACAATATTTTATTACATATCATAAGAAATAGACTGAAAATTAAAGTAATATGAAGGTACCACATGAAATAATATTAGTATATAAATTATATTAATATGAATATGTTGGATTAAATTGATGCGACCTACTTATGTCTAAATTAATCATCATTAAATTTATAAAATTTAAAACTGTTGAAATATACACATCATATAAAAAATTAAGTTGGATGAAAAACTGTACCTGCACCATCGGGAATCCCATTTGCTTTGTCCATGTAGACATTACAGCCCCAACTGGTTTATTTGAAGCCTCCTCTAATGCTGACCACAAATCTTCGGTAAATGTATTTTTATACTGAAAAAAGAACAATATCTCACTTTTAACACGTAATACAATTTAAAAATACATTGCACAGAAATAATACTGCCCTCTGAAGCATGATAGCAGAACAATTTGAATTAAATTTCGAGAAAATTGATGTAGTATGAAATCCATTTCTTTGTATCACTTAATAAATTGATAGAAAGGATATTTTTAAACTAGATTTTTAATATGTTTAAACTAAGTTACCCTAACTTGGCCTAAAGCATAAGGTGCTTAATTTCTAAAGCTATTCGAAGCCATAAAAATCAAAACTTCAATTTTATTTTTTCAGATACCGCTTTTGTGATTCTGAGAACAGAGTAGAAGTAGTAGTATAAAATGAATAGGATTTACCTGATGTCTTGTTAGATAGATGTTCATGCCTTTGCGAAAATCATCATCTCCTATGTATCTATGTAACATGCGGATAACAGAGGCTCCCTTGTTATATGATATGTCATCAAATATTTCATCTATTTCTGATGGATGACCTACAGGTACTTCTATAGGATGGGAGTTTTTCAAACAATCTAATTCTAATGCCCTGAAATTAAACTTAGTCTTATTGGAAAATAATAAAAAGGGAAATGTATTGATATATTATACACACTTTTGGCTTTCACACAAAATTATTGTATATATAGACTGTTATGAACACGAATTTGTTAAATGTGCCACAAAATTTATTTGGTAGGACAGTGTGACTACAAAATTTGCATATTTACACTGGCAGTGTTCCAATTGATGTTCAGAGTGATGTTGCACTTTTATAAATACAAAACACATACGGTTTACAAATTTTAATTACAAACAACAAGTTTTATATGAGATAAGTAAAAGATGTATTAATACATCCATCATTAGTGCAATAAAAGCATAACATACAAATTGCTTCATAGCCCATGACGTCACTAATATAAAAATATTGTATTTCAAATATTACAAACGCATGTCGCAGGTACATAACCATTTGAAATATGTTGATTAATATTATCTTTTATGTATTTGTACTTCAAATATGATAGATGGATGTTGCAAGTAATTAACCATTTAAAATATGTTGATTAATGTTATCTTTTATGTATTGTGTATTGCACAAAACAATGGAGTCATAGAATAAATGAATATGTAACTTACCTAATATAGGTCTCAGTAACAAATTGTGTCCATATGTCATATTCGGGAAACAGGTGATTGACACAAAGGAACTCAACAAAAGAAGCATAGCCCTCATTCAGCCATAAATGTGTCCACCACTCCATTGTAACGAGATTACCAAACCACTGATGGGCAAGCTCATGGCCCACTACCAATGCTATCCACTGTCTCCTGACTGCTGATGTGTGCTCCTCATCCACGAGCAGACAAGTCTCCCTGTACGTTACAAGGCCCCAATTCTCCATAGCTCCCGCAGAAAAATCTGCTATTGCTATTAAATCAATTTTAGGCAAAGGATAAGCAATATCAAAATATTCTTTATAATATGGGAGAACTCTAGCTGCCACCTCGAGAGCAAACAAACCCTGTTTGCTTTTACCAACAGGGGTATATACTCTTACTAGAACACCGTCCCGAGATGTCTTTTCCACATAGTCATATTCTCCTACCACTACTGCAACCAGATAAGTAGACATAATTGGAGTTGTATCAAATTGGACGATTTTTAAATCATTGCTTATCTTCTCTTCCTTAACTGGCATATTGGACAGCGCCACTCTGTTGGCAGGCACCTCCAGTGTTATGTCGAAGGTAGCCTTGATAGCTGGTTCATCCCAACAGGGAAAGCATCGACGCGCGTCTGTGGCCTCAAACTGCGTGACGGCGGCGTAGCGCTCCTCTCCGACTGGAGTTAGGTACTTACTGCGGTAGAGACCCTTCATCTTGTCGTTAATCTCACCCGTGAACTCGCAGTACAGTGTCGCAGTTCCCTGAGGCAGCTGCTTGTCGAAAGTAATGACCGCCGTCTCGTCGGATGCCACCAACCGCACCTCCACCGGGTTGACGCTGCGGATCGAGCCTCCATCCTCGTATTCGAGTTTCACACTCGACAACTCCAAATCTAAGCAGTTCACCACTATCTCTTTGGTAGGATTGACGATCTGAAAGTGAATGCGATGTCTAAGCGTCACATGGAAACGAGATATTTGCAACAACGGTGATGAAATCTCCTCTTACCGATACTTTCACCCTTGTTTTTCCAGTAAAAGTGAATTTTTCCAGATTAGGAACCAAATGAAGTTCGTAGTGTTTGGGCACAACATTTTTTGGAAGTCGTTGGAACGGTTTGTTTTCTGGCATTGTCACTTTTTCTTTCAAGATCGTAAATGTAGGACGCACAACAGAGAAATACCGTAATGACCGAGTGACAGAGTGAACTCGCGCAACAACCGCACCCGCACCGCCGATAGGAGCCCCCCTCGTGCGTCGCAGTGGCCCCCACTCCGGATAACGGTATTCGCTACGTAACAACTTGTAATGGCGACTTGCAGTATTACGACAGCAATTTTGAAAACGAAATGAAATCGAGTAACGTACACAGCGTAAAAGTTGTAGCGTCATGGAATGCGATTCAATTCATTCAATATCTATCAACGGACAGAGCCAACAAGTAATTTTAGTACCGATGTCAATCATAATTTGACTGTGACACAGGGTCGACAGCGATTTGGTTTTTAATTCGGAGCAAGTTTTTAAATTTTAAATTTTGCAAAGTTCCAATGTTTTTAAATAAAATATATTTATTAAGTATTTTATGAACGATGAAGAAACATATTTATTTCATTTATAATATTTATCATGGATAGTTGTAATACAGATGGTACTCTGTTTTAGACCACGTGTTGATTGCACAATTAGCATTTTTTTATTAAATATCATTATCATCTCATTTCAATAATCAGATCTGCTGAGCGCCATCAACATGTTTTATGATTTCATAGGGCAAAAATCATTCTCATACCGTCTAGGCTAAATAAACTGTTCACTAATACACCTTACAAAAGCATATGCTTTCGGTAAGCGTAAATAATATTCATTATTTATCGTTCTATAAAATCAAATCAGATCTTTTTTGTTTCTACAATATCGCTTTTAGTGTTAAATTTACTACTTTTTATACTTTTGATTAATATAATCAAATATAAAATTATAACAACAATATATTCCAGGTCTATATCTACGAAAAGATAATGTGCCAGTTTTCCATCAAGTTTCTGCAGTCCCTGATCCTGCAGTCGACGTACGGTAACACTGTCGGTTTAGCTTAATGTTAACGAGCTCATAGGTATTAGGGTATGCTCACATTACGTCGACTCAATAGTTTCATCGTTCGTCAACTGAAGGATCTCACTACTCACACTATGATGTCATGCAATCTCTAGGTTTGACTAAATGTCGTTCCTGTAGTACTATAATATGGCTAGGCCATCCCCTGCCTGTCGCAAGAGGCAACTAAAAGGGGACTCCGAGGTTACGAGCGGCAAGAATAGGATCCGCTCCGCAAGTGAGCCCGGGAAGGACGGCGATATGTGTAGAAGCATAATTTATGTAAGCACGATGGTGTGTTGGACATGTATGTACTCGTGGGTTGAACGCGACGGGGTTATAATCACAGAGAATTACGGTTGCATTCCTATGTTAATCCCGATTTTGTAAAAGTATGGGTAAAAGGTCCATGTAACTCAGGCTCCACATCCCTAAAAAAAGGTGTGACTTAATGTATATGAACCTCACTTTTGAACAGATCTACCAGTCAACGCTAGATAAACTTGTTGAGCAGACAAGTTCCCATTGAAAGTTTCGTGTATGCTAAATTAACATTTTGTAGTTTGTAGGACGGAAAAGGTTGGGATGATGGAGAATTAAAAGCTTGATGGTTCTTAAAGGGATATACTAAACCTGAAGGAAAGAATGTCGATTCAGTCTGGGAAAGACTTTTCTTATTGTCAAAGTTAAGAAAACAAGTGATCTCGACAAATAAAGTTGTAATTTGATTCGATACTTAGTATCGATTAGGTTTTTAATTTTGGTTCAAAATAAAGTGTCCATTAATCGATATCAGATCAACATCTCTATTATTCTTACTCAATGTTGTCAACATACTGGAATTTCCTCTTTAATTGGGGGGAAAAATATTCAGGTAGTTTATGAGGTTAAAAAAATGAACTTATTTCTTAAAGGAAACAAACGACAATTTTTGTGGCAGATTATATAGTCTGATAATAATAACCTTTTTTTCACCGTCAAATTGCCGAAACACGAGAACCTTCTTTTGGGCAATTTAATCTGGACAAACGAATTTAAATGGTGGGCAACACTGTCCCTATGGAGGGCAGAAGCAAGGTTTTAGGAATGTACTTTGGTGATTGGTGAAATTAAATGAAAACTTAAATTAATTATAGTTAATGATTAATTAAATTACAATTCATCTGTAGATGCGCTGAGTTAATTTATTGTATACGCGATTATTGTCTATTTCTTAAAGTAAAATAGCAAATAAATATTGTTTTGTTGTATTCTATTGTCAAACGCAAAGTTGTACATAACCAGAAAAATAACAATTAAAATGATAATATTATGCAGGAATTTAATACTATTTGTTGTTTTTTGTAAGTATGAGGATTTTTATTTCATTATGTATTTTACTTAACTCAGATTTACACTTAAATAGTTAATGAATTATATACTTTTACCACATATTCTTTTGGGATAAATATACAAAAACTATAATAATCCTAATAAATAGTTTATTGTGGAAGTGGTCGTTGTGTTTTTTTACACTATTTGCATCACATAATTAAACTATATACCTCTCTATGCATGACTTGATGTAGAATGCATATAAATAATACCTGATCATGTATTACAATAAAATCCCATTTCATTATTTATATTGTAGTTTTAGTCAGGTGATAGACCGAATGTAGTTTGATCAGGGGATAACACCTATTTCTAACCAGTTCTTGCGTTTAGATGGAAGGGTGTGGTTGCTGTGTATACCAGTTTTTATGAGGTGACTATCACAGTTGTTGGGAGTAGCAACGCATCTACGATCTACTTCTAATGGAACCCCTGTTCTATGTGAAGTTACTTCCAGACCACTTACCATCAGTTGAACTGCAAGCTCGTTTGCTACTTCTATCTGATAAAAAAACATAAAAAAGAATCCTGCACTAAATATATAACCACAATTTCTTTGCCTCAGGTCTCTATGGTGTATCATCATCAAGAGTATTGGAATTAAGTGATAAGTTTGTAGAATTCAGTCAAGATGGAGTATGGTTAGTGAAATTCTATGCACCGTGGTGTGCCCATTGTCGCAGATTAGAACCGGTTTGGGCTCATGTTGCTCAGGCCTTATACAACACTCCTATCAGGGTAGCTAAAGCAGATTGTACTCGTTTTACAAGTGTAGCCACTCATTTTAATATACAAGTATTCCCAACAATTATGTTGTAAGTATATTTAATGTACACAATTATTATTACTATCATTTGCTCAATACTAAACTGTTTCAAATATCCTTATAATAATTATTCAAGAATAATTTAAAAGTAGCTTATGTAATGTTTTCTTTTTCATAGTATACAAGGTTCAACTAGACACATATTTCATGGTGAACGTACAAAGGATGAAATGGTAAAATTTGCAATGAGAATGGCACAGCCTAGTGTTCAAAAGCTTTCCGAAACTGATAGTTTTGGAATGTTGAAAGATGCACATGATTTGTTCTTTGGATATGTCGGAAAACATCAAGGACCTTTATGGGTAAGATTTTAATGATCTATATATAAAAGCTAAAGGATACTTCTGACTAATGACCTAACCTAACCCAACCCCAAGGGTTGAATAGGAGTAAATGCTTGTATTAATTAATAATTTTATCATCTTATTCTCTTCTTTATCAATATCTATCATTTTATTATATCCTAAATCAATACTTAACAACTAACGTATAATAAAATTTTGCATATAATTATTTCATTATCTATCATAACACTTAACTTCGCCTATTTGCACTTTTTTTACAAAATCTTTAGTTATATTATATTCCTAATATAAAGGATATACTAAAAAGGAGATCTTTTTACTTATCAATATTGGAGATTGTCAAATAACATATATAGATTTTATATTTTATTCTCTTTTTTGTTACAGGATATGTATGCAATTCTAGCTACTAAATATCAACCACACGCTTGGTTTTATTCAATGTCACATGAATTGGTCAAAAATGATTTAGTACCAAAAAATGAATCTAATATATTTGTCTGCAGTGGCGAAGATGTATACTACTTTGAAGGTATAAAAATACCAAAAAGAATAAACATACATTATACATTACAATAACTTTTTAAATCCTTATTTTCATGTTTTACAATTGCAGCCACTCCAGAATTAGTCAATAACAAAGAAGCCTTGAATGTATCTCTAGACAGGTGGATAAATGCTGAAAGATTTGGTCATTTCCCAAAAATAACAAGTTCAAATATTAACCATTTAATGGACACTGGGAAATATATTGTTATTGTAGTTGTAGCTGAAAATAAGTTAAGTGAAATAACACAAACTGAACGTGACTTTAAGGAAATGGTGGAAGGAGTATTCTGGTACTATTTATAATATCATAGATATATATCTCAATTTTTTATATGTATTACTTTGTTAAATTATCATTTCTTATTAGGAAAAGGAAGAGTGAGCTCCGTGATCGTTTCCAATTTGGATGGATGGGATCACCAGATATGGCAAACTCTATAGCTATGTCAGAGTTAGCTGTACCACATTTATTGGTGCTTAATTCTACGACAAATCACTATCACATCCCCGATGATGATCCAGTGTTGATGACACCGGAAGCAGTGTCTATGTTTCTGGACCAAGTTCACAGTCAAATGGCACCTGTAAGTAACAATTTGGGATGTTGTCTAGTATGAAACTAAACATAAAAAGTCATATGATAGACGTACAAATAGGAATACAATTCACCTTAAGTTGTAAGGCAGTTGTGGAGATAGACACTTATTTTAATAGGATAGGAGTTATTTGACTTCAATAATAACACAACTTTTAGAGGCAAATTTTATAGGAGAGCCAGTAAAATTTTAACAATACTTCTTGTCTTCATCTTTGCAATTAATGAAGTTTGTTATAAAAATATATTAAAAGGTCATTAACCGATTCCTTGAGACTTTCCACTCCAGCCCCATACAAAATTGAAAGACGCGCGAGTCGCGTCATTGACCCTCCTCAGTGATGACGCGCCTAGCCCGTCGTAGTTTCTCCAATGTGTTTATTTTTATAGAAAATAAAAGGGTGTTTTGTTAGAATTGAATGAAAAATTGAGTTTCAATGTTTTTTAATGACGCGCTTATCGCGTCACCGGCCTCGCTGAAGCTTTCTTCATGACGCGCTAGATGCGTCATAGGCCAGGAATCGGTTAATAAAGATGAACTTAGAGCACAAAGTTTTCAATTCTAGGCTTTTTTTCTATAAAACTGTTAAACTAATTTCAGTTGTTGTTATTTAATGTCTAATTATCTAATTCATTATCTAATTACAGACTTATGGGGGCGATAATTGGCTAATTCGTATCAACAGAGCATTCTTTGAGTCCCGTACTACATTAATCAACATGTGGCGTGGCAATCCCATACTCACAACACTTGTATTTGGTTTGCCACTGGGTTTCCTGTCTCTTATTTTCTACTCCATCTGTTGCGCTGATATACTTGATGCTGATGAAGAAGAAGAAAATCTAGGTAATATAGTATCAAATTTACTCAAGAATTTCTATTGCTTTTATATTAAGGAAGAGGAAACTATAGATTGGGCCTCCATATTATGCTAATCTTAAACTCTTAAAAGTAATTTATTGGCCAGAGACTGCTTGGTCTATAAAAAATATCATTTTTTTAACTTTTAGGTAATTGTCTAATATTTTTCTTATGAAATTAATGGCATTCTTATGTATATTAACTAAATTTCTTACTTTTTTTTTTACAGAAACCCATGAGAAGAAGGATTAATTTATTTATGAAGCTGCATTAGTAACAGTTCTGGGGATAGAATTTATAGTTTTTGATTTTAAGAGCATTTATTTATTGGCCGTTACGTTACTAATAACAATATAGTCGTTGGTGCAATAAAGTGACACCTATAATTATATATGTAACAGTTTTAGATCAATAACATTATACTTGTTGGTACTTTCCGATTGGTTGTTATTAAATAGACTTTGATAAAACATGCAAAATTTCTAGATCTTTGCAATTGGATAGATTAAGTACAGACAATTGCATAATTTTACTTCTTGTTGCTATTTCTTTAGTTATCTACTTATTGAAAAGTTTGAGGCTTTGACTTAATAACAATTATGTAATAATAATTTACTAAGTTCCCAATTTATATAAATATAAGATTATATAACTATGATAATAATCGAATTACTGCATTTGCTTTAAAGTCATTCTTCTATATTAAAAGGCTAGTAATATTTATTGTAATATATTTGTGTGTTGTATTTTAGATAAATTGTTTAATTTTATTAATTGTGCCGTAGGTAATAGGTGGATTTATATGTAGGTAAAAAAATGTAGTAAAATCGAAGGTTTCGATCTTCACGTATTCCAATTATAAACTGTAGGATGGCATGAAATAAACTGTACACACGTTTTTTTTAACGCGTATTCTGCTTTTTAATAAATGTATTTCCAGAAATGAATTAGAATGCAACGAAAATCAAGGCGAACGGCGGGCGGGAATCAAGAAAATTTTCCAAAACTGCCAGACTTGATGTCTACATTTTCTCTAATAAGCTTACTAGTTTCCTGCGCCATTCGCACGCTTATAAAGATAGTCAAAAGAGGTTTTCATCATTGACACTAAATACTGTTCATCGCCTTTTTAATCAAAATGTTTTTATTATAGATTTAAATTCATCTCTCCAAGTAATTCATGAATTGGGTATCATTATTGCGACAAAAATAGTAATGCAAATTATTAATAATGGAGGGTACTTTGTTTTGAAAAGTACTATCAGACTTTTATAAAAATCATTATCATTTTACAGTTTAATACATAAATTGAAATGAAAAAAGGAACAGACAGCTCAAAATTTTGTCTATGTATGAGTGTTAGAAGTATTAACTATTCCTCTAAGTAATTCCGATATATGAGTTAAAACGCAGATTGACGTAGAAATAATAAGGATTTTAATAACTATAAATGTCCAAAATAATTGTTAAATACATATTAAATATACTATTTATTTAACATTAAACACTACAAATATTAATAATGTACTTATAGGACCTACTTTTTAACAATAATTGTTAACATTTTGACCTCATGATTGATATCTAATTAAGTAGGCACGTAAGTTGTATAATGCTCTAGTCTTTATTATGGTTAATTATTACATTTAAGAATAAAGGTTTTATTACCATAACAATCTGGTTTCTATTAAGGAATTTTCCTATGTATTCCCTCACAGATGATTTGACAATGCTTATGCTGGAACTTTGAAAATTCTGTGCTTCCTTTTCCGATTACGTTTATGTAAACTAACTCTCTAAAACTGACTCATTTAAATCATAAAGACAGCCAAAAGTGATGTCTTACAACAGTTTATATCAAATGTACTGCCACTTTCGCCGACCGTTTTTGACTTGCCTGTAGCATTGTTGGTTATTCGAAGGGCGTGGATCAATTGTAGATGCTCACTCGACGAATTTTGATTGCATACTCAAACGTCGACTAGTTAGGGGTTACACTGGGTTTGTAAGGTAATTACGTTACTTATGTTTAGAAAAAAGGAGCACAAGTAGTCCCCGAACAGGTGGCCAATGACCTGAAGAAGACAGCGGGAAACTGTTCGATTCGGAAGGCACAGGACCGGTTAGAGTGGCGCCGTTTAGGGGAGGCCTATATCCAACAGTGAACCTCAAAAGCCTGGTGGATGGATGGATGGTAAGATATTTCGGCGAGCAAGCGAATTTGCCTTTCGACGCTGATATTATTATACCTGTGGTTTCATATTATAAATTTTTACTACACATTTTTCAGTAAGAATACAATGAAGGAAACTAACGTAATGAAAAAGCGTTAGGCGCGCTGCATGCTACTTTTAATCTTGCCAAGCGCTTTTTTCCTGAAGTAACGGTCATATTTAAGTGTGTCCACCAAAAAGGGTCTTTAATATAGATTCAAGTAAGCCGCCCCATAAAACGTGCCGCCAACAGAGGCGTCCTCATGCTTCATTTGGAAAAGTTATGCAGGGAAGTGTTTTATGGTAATTAAAAATAAGAAAATATCATTGCCAAAATTTATTCTATCATATTGTCTTGTTTATAATCTAGACAATTCATCAATGTAAATTGCCTGTTGCACAAAGTTCATTCTCATTTTTAATTGATTATACCAATGAATATACAATTTAGCATTCCTTTTTTCTTTAATTTTATTTTCCAGATTATGTTTTTTCAAATTAGTGTTTGCAAATATTTGCACATCATCATCCTCAGCTTTTAAACTACCTGGAGTATTTTTCATTGTATATTTAGAATTATAATCTGTCGCATTTGAATTTTCTATGCCACTATAATCAGTTCTGGTTCTGTTATTTAATGTACGCTTTCTATAAGTTTTGAAAGTATTTTCTGATTTATTAAAGCTATGTAGATCTTGCTGAGTTTTATGCGTCATTTCATTATTCTGAAATCGTGATTTCGTTGAAAATGATCCCTTTTCATTAATTCCATGAATCATATCAGAGAAGTTACTTATAATTCCATTTGCAGAAGGCACATCTTGAATGCCTTTTAGTTCATTCCTTTTTAATTTTGTACTTGAAAACATTGTGGGCAATTCTAAAGCTATCATCTCATTTTCAAGAGCTTTTGTTTCACTTTTATGTGTGGAAGTGTCAATATTGTTAATTTTGCCTTTGGCCTTCATTAATGTGTCAGTCATGTCTTTTTGATATTCCTCATTTACTGCATCCATGCTGTGGTCACTTGCATGAGCTGATTCCTCTACCTTATTTATGTCACTGACTTCAATATTTTCATTTATATCATTAATGAAAACATGGTTATCTTTATGTAAAACGGGAATCTGTACAACTGTGGAATCAGTTGCTAATTTTATAGGAGATATTTTTCGCATTTCTATGTGCTTAAACTCACACATTTCTTCATTTTCTAGCTCATATTCTCCTTTTAAAGAAGACATTAGATCTGAAAAAGGCTCTATTATAGAAGCTTCTGTCTTTTTCTGTGATATACTTAACTGTTCAAATGTTTCTATACCAAGTGTTTCGCTATTTTTATTATTTAGCATAGCCCATATAGCTTCTGGATTTTCTTCTTCAGGTAATTGAGAAGATGCAGAATTATCGTTGGATATAGTAGCTGGTTCTGGAGATGTAGCTGAGTTATCTTCAATAAAATCTTTATCAGTCCATAAATTACGCATGTGAATTCTGAGTTCCAATGATTGAAACATATCTTTAAAACTTTGTTGTTCTCTACCTTCACTGAGAATAGTCACAGCTAAACCATATGATCCATACCTACCAGCCCTTCCGATTCTGTGCAAATAAGTTTGCCATTCATATGGTGGTTCAAAATTTATGATCAAATCTATATTAGATGCATCTATACCGCGTGCTGCCAAGTCTGTGGACACCAGAATTCTACATCTATACTGTTGTAAAGTCTTTAGTGCATCTAAACGATCCACTTGTTCTTGCTGACCATACAACTGTTCTGAAGGCCACTTTTCTTTCTTTAACAATTTGTGAACTTCTGATACCCTGACCTGGTAGTTACAAAATATTAAACATTGTTTGAATGGTTTTTTTACAAGTATTTTAAGTAATTCTTTAAACCTGTCCTGTGTGTGTCTAACAATGTTATTATTGTACTTGATAAATGTAACCTTTTGCTCAATACCTAGAAGGATGCTGTCACTATCAGGGCACACATGATTGGCATTATGTACATAATTGTTGATAAGATTCTTTGAGCTGTCTGAATAAGTAGCACTACTCATGATAACCTGTTTTTGCTTTGGTAAGGCGGAATGAATAAACTGAATATCTGTTTGAAAACTATTCTCCATCAATTTATCTGCTTCATCGAGAACTAGTAGCCGCACAGCACTAGTGTCAATGTGCTTATTCTGTATTAAATGTCTTAAACGGCCAGGACTACCAACAACAATGTGAACTGTCTTTTTAAACTTTTTGATATCTTCTTGAAATGGCAATCCACCCATAACAACCTCAACCACCAAGTCTGCAAAATACAAGTTTTTAGCTGTATTTATAGAAAATTAAATATTCATTTGATAAGAATATTGTTACAGATAAAATAGGTGTCATGGGACACCTGGCAGATGTGAAACATCACATATAGCATAATGAAAATAATTCCATCTATGAACAGTACTCCGCAATAAGTCGCTACGAACACTGCAACTTGTTATGGTATACATTGTAGGATATTTAATAGTTCCAACAATGTATAACAAATTGCATAAAAAAGAGCAATAAATGCAAGCATTGCTAGCCCAACCAACAAGTTTTCCTGCGCCTATAGATGTTTAGATGTTAAGAGCTGTGATAGCCTAATGGTTGAATCTCGGCCTCTCAATCAAGGGTCCGGGGTTCGAATCCCAGGCGTGCACCGCTGATTTTTCTGAAATTATGTGCATATTAGAATTTAATTATCACTGCTTTACGGTGAAGGAAAACATCATGAGGAAACCTGCACATCTGGGAGTTCTCATAAAAAAACTGTTCTTAAAGGTGTGTGAAGTCTACCAATTCGCACTTGGCCAGCACTGTGGACTATGGCCTAAAACTCTCTCACTCTGAGAGAAGAACTATGCCCAGCAGTGGGACAATAATGTGTTGACAAGAGATAGATGTTTCACATCAATAAATCTATAAACATATAAAATTAAACTGGCACCTTCATATTTTGATCCAATTTGTTTTAATACATCATTAATTTGTGCAGCTATTTCACGTGTTGGTGTCATTATTACCACCTGTAGTCCTTTACAGAAGTCCAATTTTTCCAGAGCTATTATAGAAAATACAGCAGTTTTTCCAGTTCCTGATTTCGCTTCCAGTAAGAGATCTGTAATATTATTATGAAATTTATCTCACCTAATATTTTTCTAAAACAGTGAAATATATTTGTACTAGACTGGCAATAAACTGTACAAACATTGTGTAGAAAACGCAAATAAACAAGTATTTCCCCTAAATTCTTGGTATGACAATCCATAAAGATTGAATTAATACAGTATTTAAAGTGGTTTTCAATTATTAAAAGTGTACATATTGATGCAGGAAATTTTGTTCAAAACATACGAATTTTCGTTATATACATAAAATCAATCACACTAATATTAAAATGGGTTCAAGGATAAAACATAATAGTTTATAGTTTTAATTTCAATATTTGCAATAAGATACTTGTAAACCATCTAATTTAAAGATCTAATTTTGTTTAGAAGATGCATTTTTTGAGTTATGACAAGATTGCTTTCTGGCATCGATATAATAAACCAATTTGTTGTATTGGATTTCTATGTTATAAAAAGTTATATTGCTAACTTTTTCTTTAGTGTTTTTGTGCATGCAGATCCTTGAAGGGCAAAATTGTAATTATATTTTTCTGCACATTTCAATGTTATGGTTAGTTGTAAAGGGTGCACTCAGGCTCTTTTATGTACAGCGATGCCTTAACATTATAAATTATTATTGTAGTCATTGTGTTAATGCACAGGTCTATCCTTTCACAACCTTGGAATTTCTTCAGGCTCCAACTAAAATTTTGATTGTTTAATAATCAAAATTTTAGTTGGTGCCTGAAAAAATCCCAAGGATGGTTCATTCACGAGATGTGTTGTGACGAATATGAATATCTAGAACAATTTCAGATAGTTTACAACTTAGCCGCGTCTACAAATTAAATTGCTACCGAGCTACCAATAGGTTACTAGTTCGTGCCGGCCCTTAAATTCTCTAAAGCCATTTGTTGTCAATCAACTGCTTAGTATTCAATTGAGATGCACTTACCAAATCCACATTTTCCAATAGGTATACCGTACAATTGAATTGGTGATGGCTTGAAAAATCCTGCACTTGTTAGTCCTTGTAAAGTTTTAGGTGCAAGAAGCATTGTTTGAAAAGTTACATTTTGCGTTATTTTAACATCCCGCGTACGTTCTCCCTTCGTAATATCATGTGCCAATACCATTTTTTAATCAGTTTTACTCTCAATATTTTTAGAAATGGGTTTAATAAAATTAATTGCCGGTTTGCTTTTTCAAATCATTTAATACAAAGACCAATGTCATTGTCAATATCAATACTGATTGACATTGACACTTGATTTTTTTATTTAAAATGGTTTTACGACCTTGGCTTGGCGTTTTTAAGCCTAACTTTATTAATATCGGTCCATAATATACACTTGAATTTTAAACTTAAACAGCATTTTTAAAGACAGATTACAACAAAGTTAGATGTTTTCACAGACAACCTATCCCCGAGACATGTAATGTAAGACGCGAAATTCTGCATTGCATTTGATTAAATAATCCTATAC
>DWNE01001691.1:0-21036 GCA_018249875.1 Cecropterus toxeus | reverse complement strand
TTCCCCCGGCGGACTAAATTGGTTCTACCACCTAAAAATACTTGATAATCAGCGTTTGCCATAATCTATTAACCTGTACCAACAGGTGGTAATAGGCAAGTATTGTGGTAATAGTTATGTAGACATATGTATATGTGTTACATAATGTTGTTAGTATAAGCTGGAACCCTATTCCTTTTATAGATATTATGGTTACTCAACATGACAAAGTGACCATACCGGTTCGACACGTAGGGACCCAGGGTCGAACCCCATTAGGAGATTAAATGTTACATATAGTATGTACATATATAAATAAACGCTTTCTACACTCAAATAAAAGTATAAAAGTATTAAACATTTAAGTTCAGTTTTACAGAATTTTATTAAACGACGATTAAGTATGTATGTCAAAACTCTCAAATTCTCATTCTGACACTGAGGCTATAACGGACTAAATGTTAATTATAAACATATGTAAGCCAATCTTAAGTTTATAAGTATGTTAATAGTAAGTAATAATAGTTAAAAACAAAACACATTTGTATCATTTTGTCTTTTGTTTGTAAATGTTGCTAATTACATATTACTTTCTTCAAGTATATGTAAAAATATAATTATTTGCGTATTTCACCACTGTAAAAAAATTCTATCTGACTATTGTACCTACCCTTTATTATGTGAATAATTATGACCAGTGTATACATTGTTGGTGCAATTTTACATAAATAAAAAATAAATAAATAATCTTATGTCTTTGGTTGCCGAGGGCCAAACCTGGAACCCTCTGCACGGCAAACTGATATCTGGACATGAGCATTACGCCATGTTCGCCATCAAATTATATTTTTCGAGTTATATACTTTTAAGCGTGTTATGAAAATCATATCTTTTTTTTCGAGTGTTTCAAAATTTAAACAGAATTGAAACATGACGAATTTGGTTCAATGAAGTCAGTCTTCATTGAATCAAATAATAAATTTATAATTCAATAAAAACACTTACACAACCATAAAGTTGTCAGAAAACACAAATATATATAAAACACAAACACAAATTAAAATGTAGCGTCTGTGAAGACAGCTAAATAAACACTGAACGGAAACGGTCCTCTGAGGAAAATGTATCTCTACATAATCGCGCGTCAATGAACGATGAGTAGAGTTTGAAAGATGAATTGTAGAACAGTTGTTCCCAAAGTGGGCGATAACGCACCTTGATGAGATGAAAATAATGTCCGGAGAAAATTAAGGAACTAGAAATCTGTTGGGGGCATTGATTAAATTGTAATTCTTGTCTTCTTTTCCATTTTTTACGGACCAATTCCCAAAAAACGGAAATAGACAACTTTGGGAAGCGTTTTTGGTAACCTTGGGTAGCACTAGATAGTTATTGATTTTTAAATTAGGCAGAAGACAAATTAAGTTTGAGAACTTTTGGTGTAGAATAAAGATAAAAATCCTTTTGTCTTAACATTAACTTATAAAAAATGATGTACTACAAAACGTTTTTGATAATAAAAATAGGAATTTTAGGATTAATGGAAAAATCAGTATATTTTTAAACGACTTAACTTATTCTGTTAGTGTTGATGTTAACTAAATGTTTTAGATGATGTAACATCACAATGACCTTGCTTTGATTTCTTGATTATAATATTAATCTGTTTTATATTCAAATAATTCTGAATTTAAATGTTAATGTATTTTATTATTGTTATGTAAATTATACGTTTATACACACACGCTTTGTACACTCATAGCCCCACGCTAGGATTTTCTCCTGTGTCGTGGGTGCTTTGGACACACAAAGACAATAGGTTTAACTAGCAGATCCCCCGGTTTAACCAGCGTTTAAATAAATATATTTTTATGTTTTCATGGCGGAATTCTAAACCTTCAACAATTAGAGCAAACTAGTAATAACGTTAAAAACATTAAAACAAAAAATCTGACTGCTTCATACGAAATTTCTGTTTATAATGATATATATTTAATTTAACGCTTATATGAGTTTGTTGTCAAAAAAGTCAGGTAAAACATTTAGATTGGTCTATTTATTGTAATAGAAAAAAAAATCGTTCCACCCTCCCCCTTTTGCTGTATTTCCAGGCGCAATTCTTAAAATTATATAGCCTATGTCATTATGCAAGCAGAGACGATTCTAATGATATGTCATACGTCACAATCCGTCAAGCCGTTTGGGCTGTAGCGCGTGCCAAAGAAATGTACATACATACAAACATACATACATACGCTCGAAATATATTTCCCTCCTTCTGACGCAGTATATCAAGTATAACAGTATAACAATTATGAGAAGTATAAAACCGTTAATTTAAAGATTAAGTGTATATGAGGAAGCTGGCTGAAGTTTGATAACGTGAGATATTATTATCACTGAGTTACCTGATTATCATGTAACCCACTTTTCCAGACATTAGATATGAATTGCTTAAGCTTCACAAATATGTATAAGATACTAATATAATATAATTTTATTTTTGAACTGGTGATAAAGCTAAGGCTTACTGATAAATCTACATACCGCATACTTAATGGAACTCTGACTTATTGAGAGATAAGTTAAAATTTACTTACGTACAGATACAGGCTTCTGTTCGCGCCATCTACCGTATACCGTTTGAATTACGTTGGAATTACGATTTGTTGGCGCCCTAACGTTAATTTATTGTTAATTTGCAAGACCTCATTGCAAGATCTTCTTTTGCGATATCCGAAAAATCGTCTTTTTTGAGTTAAGTCAGTATTCCAAATTTCAAATAAGCATGCAATATATGAATGAATCCGTATTTCCCTTGGTCATAGCATAGCGCGTGAATCGCTGATGGAGTGATTTCGCTGATTCTTTTTTGTTGCGTATGCTACTGTGAGGAGAAGGTTGAAGATTTAAGAAAGGAAGGTTGAAGAGAAGGATTATAAAAAAAAACAGGAAGGTTGCGTGAGAAATTCAAAAATCAACAAAACCTAACCTTGTGGCGTATGACATAACTGTGTTACCAATTCTAATTCATAATTCATACTGTTAAGGCAGGGCAAAGTCTGTCGGGTTACCTATTAGCTTATAATTTTCAAAAGTGGTAGAACACTTTTGTGGTAACTTCAGAGGAACTATCGCCATACCTATTTCAGTTTTATCATAGCAGTGTTCTAGTCTGAAGGATGCGGTAAAGAAGAAATATTTATCAGAGGCATTCCAATTCTGTCCTGTGGGTAGCATCTGTAAATGAAACTGCGGAAGTGATCATTTACTTTACATGGTGTCAGTGTAGTTCGACCGGGGAGGTACCACCACCACACTTATTTCTAACGTAAATCAGTTTCGTTGGAAGAGTCCTCGGGAGAAGCAACGCATCTGTGATCGACTTCAAATAGAACCTCTGATCTACACGTTGCTTACAAACGTCCACTGGCGGCAGTTATTAACATCCAGTTGATTGCCTGCTCGTTTGCTGCTTCAATCAGATAAAAAAATATATTACTCAATCAAAATTTTGCATGGATGTAGCGTATTTAACTGGTCAGTCTATAAGCTTATTTTGATTATTTTATTTATTTATTTTTATTTTTTTAATATGAAGAAGCAAACGCGCAAGCAACCCACCTGATAGTAAGTGGTTACCGCCGTCCATGGACATTTGTAAACAACTTCATATAGAACAGGGGTTCTATATGAAGTCGACCACAGATGCGTTGCTACTTCCGAGGACTGGGATGGTCGCCTCATATAAAAGTGAGTCGGCAACCACACCCTTCCACCGAAACGCAAGATCTGCTTCACGCTAGAAATAGGTGTGGCGATGGTACTTCCCCGGTCGAACTTCGTTGGTTCTACCACCTGGTAATGATTTAGATAGTTTTGCCTATTTAAAGATGGCGACTATTTTAGTGACGTCGCTACTTTGGTTTCAGACATTCATATTTCCTTTTTAAATAAAAAGAAAACGCTAAAAATTGCAAACTTTTGATGGTATATACGAGCCATCAAAAGTAGTTGTTTACATTTTATTTTCTATCCGGAAGGTCCGCATCGCTTTTCATGTAACTACTGTTGTAGTTAAATGAAAAGGGATGAGGACTTTAGGACCCGTTAGCGAGTAAAACCATTTTTTGCCACGTAGCGAAGCACGGGTTATTCAGCTAGTTTTAAATAAAATAAAATTCGCGTGTACATCGCGAATAAATTGCGACTCCGTTCCATCAATTTGTTTCGGTGAAAGTGTTGCAATACATTTTTTACGGCGATATTTTGATGATTTCATTTATTTCTGTGGTCAATTGTTCATTTGTTTTTATATTGTTACAAACTTTTTTTTATAAGGTCACTAACAGTTTCCTCAAAGTTTCGTGTTTTGAATGTATAATTGGTTTACGAATCACGAATTTGAGAAATATTTATGTCATACTTTTTAAAATAATGAAGTACTTATATATTGTTATATCTTATAAAATAAAAGTCCTTTCTTAACGCTCACTTACACCATTAAAGGAGCCCCTGTACCAAATTTACCTGAAGTTTCGGCTGTGCGTGTATATATAAGCCAGTGAGTGTGAATTGCCTTTTATATAGGTATATAAATAGAAGTAGCAAGCGAACCATGTTTACCAGGTGGTAGAACCAGTGCAGTTCCACCACCGCCACACCTACTTCTAGTGTGAAGTAGTTCTTGTGTTTGTTGGAAGGGTGTAGGGTGTAAGTAAACCAGCAACCGGTTTACTTTTATTTAAGGCGACCATCCTAAATCCTAATCCTTGGGAGCAACAACGCATCTGTTATTCACATACAACTCTTATTGTACATAAAGTTGCTTCCAGATGTCCATGGACGGCAGTGGCCACTTACCATCATGTAGACTGCACGCCTGTGTGCTACTTTCCTATTAAAAAAAGGTTTTGCAAAAATAAATTAGGTCTCGTCGATAAAACAAGTTATGTAATAACAATGATAAACAAAAAATATTGATTTTACAAAAGGGCACCCAGTGACTGCCCTTTGCTTGATTTGGCAAGGTCTTTTTGACCTCTGAAGTATATAATCATGAAAAATTGAGAATCATTCTACATAGCCATAATTATCACATTCCTATTACGAGCAATAATAAGCGAGAGTAGTGAATGTACAGCCTTATTTAGCGCACGACGCAGTACAAAACATATATTTTAAAAAATCCACCAAGTGCGAGTCGGACTCGCTATAGAAGGATTCCGTAGCATTATCTATAAAAACGGCAAAAAAAAGGTTTGTTGTACGGGAGCCCCCCTTAAATATTTATTTTATTCTGTTTTTAGAGTTCCGTACCCAAAGGGTAAAACGGGACCCTATTACTAAGACTTCGCTGTCTGTCCGTCTGTCTGTCTGTCTCCAGGCTGTATTTCATAAAACGTGATAGCTAGAAAGCTGAAATGGTGCGGAACCCTTCTCGCACTCGCAGACTCGCGACTCGCACTTGACCGATTCTTCTTTTTAGTATTTGTCGTTATAGTGGCTACAGAAATAAATCATCTGATGAAATCTCACCTGCGTAGCTATTACGATTCATGGGATACAGCTTGGTGACGGACAGATAGGCAGACAGACGGACGGACAGACGGTCGGACGGACAGCAAAGTCTTAGTTACAGGGTTTCGTATGGTTTTTACCATTTGGGTACGGAAATCTAAAAAGCATTTTAAAAATCCCGATTGCTTTAAAATTATTGATTGCTACTCTGCAAAGTAAAATTATTCTAATCATATGTCATTTGTCTCAATCCGTCAAGCGGCCTAGGCTGAAGCATGTGCCAAAGAAACATACAAACATAAATATAAACCCACGAAAAATATTATCCTCCTTCTTACTCGAGTAAATAAAAAGCAATTTTCAAAATCTATTACGGTGCTGAATAAATTTCACTCTCGCACTCGAGTGCAGCGGGGAGCAACCAGCGCCGTGCGCTTTGCTGAACAAATTGCTGAAAAGTTTCAAAGTATTTCCGTCTGATGACTTTTTTGCCGACACTAACAAAGTTTAGAGACTAATCTGTTTCTTTTTGGTTATTTATCGCCAAACGTAGCTATTACCTCATGTGGTTATTATGTGGTCGTCGTTGTCAAAAAAGTTGCCAATTGCTACCTAAGTCGTCAGTGAAAGTTGTGCTACAATTAATGTTCTACCGGGCTTATCTTATTTGCCTAGGTCTGAGTTGCGCTAAGTATTGTTATCAAGTTAGTTTATTAATAATTTAATGTTTATGAGACGAAAGTTCTAAAGGATCATTAATAAATAATCAAACACAATTTCTAAACGAGCGCCTATAAATTCATTGATAAATTTGAGTTGTTGCCAATAATTTAAATACTGTCTTCGTAAATTATTTTAATTGTTATTAAATTGTCATTCATATGTGTGAGTGGGAACCTATATCGTATCCCACTGTTAATTATAATGATTACTAAGCTAAATAGATTATTAATTTACTTATCATCAGACAAACTGAATTCTATATCAATTTATTAATGAGAACCTCCTCATTTTTGAAGCCGGTTAAAAATAAACTGTATATTTGACCCGGGTAACTTTCCAATTCTAGGCGTACTTACTTTTATATAAATGAAAAAAATACACAGGGTCAAATATCGAACATCAAACGTGTTTTTTGCCGTTTTTAATAGATAATGCTACGGCACCCTTCGTGCGCGAGTCAGACTCGCACTTGGCCGATTTCTTGAAGAGCCCACTGTTTCTCACTGAAGAATATCTCACGAGGAAATACTGTATTCAAAATTTGGCATGGTCGGCCCAAAAACGTTACATAAAGTAGACTGTACGTCTATTACTGTACGCCTTTACATAATAAACATGACTAAAATAACTGCATCAGCGTTGCAACTTGTTTCATTTGAATGATGTAACCATTCAGGAAACTTGTTCTTAAAAATTATAGTAGGTATGTAGAAAATAATTAAAGTATAACTTGGTTTGATAAAATTATGTACCAAAATGCGAGCTAGAAACATTAGTCTTAGAAACATGTTCATTTTAATTTAATTTTATATGAGAATCAGTTCCGTAGCGTGTCTTTTTATGCCGTTGAGGCTACGGTTGCCAAACATACTATAATATATAGTATTGTACTATATTTTGGGTCTGCGTACTGTATGCTATTAAACAAATAACGCAATAATACTATATTTTACGAAATCTAACAAATAAATCCATCAGTTCCAATTAAAATTTTTACGAAGACATCTTTTAGTTTTAAAATAAGTAGGTATGTAACTTTAACAAATATAAGAAGTATAGATTTATTAAAATAATTATGTTTTTGTCTACATGGAACGTTTTTTCCATGACATATATTATATGTGTACTATATTTTTGTAGCTTATTTTGAAAAGTAAGTACTATATTTCGTTGACAAAATATTTGTAATCCTAGTCAAGGCAGACCTAGAACTTGCCGCCCACCCTTTTACTTTTGGGCGGCAAAAAAATACCAGGTTGATACCGGGATTTGAAGTTTACAAAAAAAAGAGTAAAAAACACGAAATAATCAGTTTTTATTCAGACTTTTGAATTGTAATCTAATTTTTTGGTATTCAAAGGCCACTGTAGCGTCCTTAACTAATTCCTAAAAAAAATCCTAAAAAATATAAATTATGTAACATTTTGTATCACCTCTACACCTAAAAATTACCATTTACCTAAAGTTGCTACAACTACCTATAAATTTATGTTTAAACAGAAATATAATATTAAACCTAGATATAATCAGTTACAGGTCACAACAACGTAGGTATTTATTTTTTGGTATTGCGAAAATAGGAACGTAAGCATAACACATAATGTAATGTCTCATCACCTAACCTGCTTCTTATTTTATTGCAAACAATCTAGATTGAGCATCAAAAAAAGGTATTTTTGCTGCCCAGGGCACGCCATCATACGCCATCTCACGCTACGCCATTAGGTTCCTAAAGATTAGGTTACAAAAGTTTTTATACTTATTATATCTTTATTGTACCATGTTATATCTTAGACTAAAATTTCGTATAGCCTACATTATCATGATTGTCGTAATTGGGTTAACTGTACAAAAATAATGAATGCAAATGCAAAAAAATCTAGAGATGAGCTGAATATTCGTTTGCAATTCGCTATTCGGCGTACTCGGTATCTTTTTAACTATTACCATTCGTTCGAATTATTCGGTTTTGGTGCCGAATATATTCGTTTCAAGTATATTTTCTTACTTACATAAAATGGTATAGAGCTAAAAAACAAAACTTTGTCTATAAGATTTATGTTTATTAGTCAAAGAAATCCAATAAAGAAATTGTTGAATACGGCTAATCAAATAAAACAATTAAACTTCAAATCAAAACTTATTTTGAAATCTCAAGTCAAAATATTTATTTCTAAAATCTATAGTTATTATAACAATAGATAAAACTCATAACAACATTTATTTTTAAATTTTTAATGAACTGACCGAATGATTCGGCCGAATATTCGGCGCATCTCTTATATTTTTTTCGTTCTTTATAATTATGCGGCTACGAAGATGAATGTACGTTTATATAATGAAAAAGTTAATGAGCCTTAATTTGTAGCCATCCATCAGCCTAAATGAAATAGATTCCTACTTCATATCTAGGGTAATCTATCTAGGGTAAAGTACCTTGCGAAATTATATTCGGATATATTCCGAATATTCCGCGTATATTCCGACCAGGATAGTACCACAGCCTAAGCCAGTAGTTCCCGCATTTCGGTGGAAAGGTATGGTTGCCACTTCACTTTTATATGAGCCGACCATCTTAGTCCTCGGGAGTAGCAACGATACTGTGATTGATTTCAAGTAGAACCCCTGATCTATATGAAGTTGCTTACAGATGTCCATGGCCGGCAGTGGCCACTTACCATAAGATGAACTGAATGCTCCTTTGCTATTTTCAACTTTAAAAAAATTGTTATGTTACAAAACTTGAGATCGCATGACTGATTAGGATCTTCGATTTGAGTCCTTATTACCCAAATCTACAAAATATACAGGAGCATTTAATAATATTTTAAAAAATTACGAGGGTCTTATTTTTATCAGATAGTGGGCATGCTTTTTTATTATTTACATACATCATGTGCCACTTTTAACACTAAATCCAGGTGTTTTCATAAACTTGTTTCATTGCGCCAGTTCACGGACGAGATCATTGACATTCAGGTCATATGCGAAATATTTACTTAACGAGCCTTTCGCATAATGTTTTCTTGACTGTGTGTGTAACTATTGTAAGGTTGTTGTTATGCTTTATTGAGATTAAGTTTAAAAAAATGTTATTAATAAATACTGTTTAAAACAACACTCGAAGAATATTGTTGGCCGTATGGAGCTGGCTGTGTGTGTGCTGGGATGAAAAAAAGTAATATGGACGGGAAATATCACAAGGGCGTATGAAGTTTAGTAAAGATAGGTAATTATAGAAAAAAATGGCCGCGAAAATTATTACAGTTAGGCTTTAAGGCGCCAAGCTGAGGCTGTCAAATATTTTAAATAGTCATATTTTTTATTGAAATGAAATGAAATGTCTTTATTTTGCATAGGCCTTACGGGGGCACTTACAAATTGTCAGTTACAATATTTTCTTAGACTACCGCTGGATCGGAACGCTATATTAATAAGACTATTGTAGAATTAAGGTGGATGACGAGGATGATGTATAGAGGATTGCAATTGATTATAATAACTGTATGGATGTAATGTCTTAATGGTTTAATGGCGATATGCCTTACCTTATAAATGCTTCAACGGTTATGGTTGATGATAATTTCCGAGATTTAAACGGAATAAGAGAGTAGGATAATTTTGGAGAAATTTATCTAACTTCCGTAATTACATTAATAAGTTTGGTTTTTGTTAGTTATTTAGCTATTTCACCATTACTTGCTGTTACGATAATATTTATTAATTCTTTTCAATTATGTACTAAAGTAAAATAAAAGTAGCTGTACGAGTTTTGGCGGGAACGCGGGAAGAGCTGTTGTATAGTGTTATTCTTCCAAACTTGTAGTCGTATTTTTATGGGTAAAAATGGTGGGATTTTTATCATAAAGTATTCGATAAAATTCACACGTGTCGGAGAGTGATATGGTGCAGCGAGAAGTGACTTTTCGTGTTGCTTCCAAGAATCCATGAAGAAGTTCTTGTAAAGTCCCTACCACTTTGCTGAACCCATCTCATCTCATCATCTTCTATATGGAAACATCTCATCATCGTCATCTTCCATACGGTTATAACATCATAATAAACAATATAAATGAAGATTAGCTGTAAAGGACTTAGATCCATAGCCGTAAAACTATTTTAAGAAAAAAAGTAGCTGTATTTATTTTTACATCGTAGGTAAAAAAAAAATAGTTCCTTTTTAAGCACATCAGCGCAACGTTTGTTGTATACGGTACGACTTGGAACTTCGTCGTCAGTTAGTTCTTCATGTAAGTAAATTGTTTTTACAATCATCAAGAGATGGCGTTGAATGACAAATTGGTATAATTTTACAATAATCGATTTTTAATGAACTTTTCTCAATTGTTTCTGCGGTAAACAAACCACAAAAAAGTAATACCTACTTCAATTTTCATTTTATTATTACCTTTATATATAATCTATAGATTTACAAGGTAAGGTAACTCGGTTTTTAATGATAATTATTAAATGGCTTACAAAAATTAAATGGCTTATGCGAGTTTCGATGTAATATTTAAAAAAGAAATACCTACCTATTACCGATTAATTCATGAATGTGACTAGAATCTAAGTTTATGTGTACTACGTACTACTTAACGTCTATACTGGATGTCATTGTGTGTAAACAAAGAGTCTAAAACAAACATTTATTTCCTTAAGCACTAATTTTGGGGAATAAATCTTGTATAATAATAATTAATGTAGAAACAGAATTTAAATTTAAGTAACAACCATTTTGTCTCATTGATAATAAGTGGTCACTGATGCCTATATATATTTTTATATATGGGCATCACCAGATATATTTTTATCAAATTTGTTAGTATCCCTTAAATCATTATTGACAATATCCCTTGAAACATTTTTTAATTTATCTATCTAGTGATTTTACTTTATAGCTATATATATTATATTATAACTAGGTACTCAAGTTTGGTATAATTATATTAAATAAGCTGTCAGAATACGGGCTGCAGTGATTACTAAATCGATTTTTGAAAAAGGATTTCATCCGTGTGTGAATTGCACACACACAGACTTTTTAAAAAAGTTTTTACACGACTTCAAAAAAAGGGGAGGTGCTCAATTCGTCTGTAATTTTGATTTTTATTTATTTAGATTAAGACAAAGTCACGTGATAAATGAGGGGAAAGATAGAGGCAATTCTCAATACATTTTACTAAAAGGGAAGGAGAAACGAAAAATCGTCAAAATCACACTTAATTTATAGACGCCTAACATAAGTTAGTACTGCTGTTTTTTTTTTTTTTATAAAAATGAAGTACCAAACGAGCATGCAGGCCACCTGATGGTAAGTGGTTACTGCCGCCCATGGACTTCTGAAAACATCTTTATATAGAACTGGGGTTCTATCTGAAGTCGATCACAGATGCGCTGCACTACTGAGGACTAGGATGGTCGCCATATAGAAGCGACCACACCCATCCACCGAAACGCAGGAACCGCTTCACGCTAGAAATAGGTGTGACGGTGGTACCTCCCCGGTCGAACAACACTGGCTCTGCAGCGGTAGGACCATGGGTAATCTATCACCTTTAAATGTTTTAAGGCAGCTCGTGACTGCAGTGTGAGGCAAAAGTAGTTCGATTATGAGTGTCAAACGATTTAGTATCAATCGTGAATCTGTCTTCTGGAGATAACGCAAACGATTGGCTTTAGTCACCGCGTCTGGTGGCCAATGTGGTGATGATTGGCTAATCCTCTGTATAGGGTTGGCGATATGTATAGGGAACATACCCAAAGGGGTTTTCCGTTATTCACGTAAGGTTCGAAAGGAAGGAGGTTCGTTAAAATCACGAAATATCACAAGGGGGGAGGAGAATGTACTACGATATCACGTGTATTTATTTTTACGATTTCTGAACAGAGTCAAAAATAACCTGCAACCTTTCTGTTTTAAACTTTTTATTTTGGTTCTTAATTATCTAGAATAAAATTAGATTATACTCTATATCTACAAGTATTTAAGAATCAAATTCTAGAAAATTTAAGTTTCTTTGTAGGCACTTAAAAATACACGCGATTAAGGGTGGGGGATTAAGCTGAGTTAGTCTTAAACCACACTATGTAACAAAGGGGAGTTAAAAAACCATCACGCGATTGATGGACGGCCCCAAACTAGGTGTTTATTTGGGGGGGGGGTCTTCAAAATACCTCGCTTGGTCACAGGGAGGGGTTAAGGTTTTGTCACGTAGTCAATATCCTCTGATATTTAAAGGCAAAAAATTTATGATGAATTATAACTTTTTTAACTTTCTGTTTGCAAAAAATAATTGAACACTGTATTTATGAAATACTACGTGACATTTATAGGGGGAGGGGAGGAATACTGTAGACTAATATGTACCAGGTAATAGAACCAGTGTAGTTCGACCGGGGACGTACCTCACCTATTTGTAGCGTGTAGCAGTTTTTGCGTGGACGGGTGCGGTCGCCGGTTCTCTTTCATATTAAGTGACCACCTAATACTACGGAAGTAGCGTCTGTTATTGACATCAGATAGCACCTGCACCTATATTGGTCAAATTAAGATCAAAAGTTAAATATGCACCACATATGCCACTCATTTGTCATTGTGTCAGCCCTAGCGTCCGAACTGTCAAACCATCAATAGTGTTGCGCCACGGTAATCGGTAAGATTAAAAACCGGTACTGAATCGGTGACGAAATTGCACAGCAAGGTCAATGTGAAGCTTTGTTCCCATTCTTATTGTTTCAAAGTCACGATTGTCGATCTGGCGCCTCACATGTTAAATATTAATAGGTTTCCGATGATAAAGTGTTGAAAAGATATAACTGTAAGGAGTAGGGTATAACTTTAATCTGAGCACGTCACTTCACGTGAGCTTAGAGGATTTTAGTTAATTTACGGCGATATTTTATGGCATCGTCAGCATAATAACTTAAAAATGTTATAATGTTTTTGTGATGGTCTTTCTACTAGCTTTCATTTAAAGCCTATATTGTCATGATGGAAATTCTTCCATTTCCCGCCTTTTTTCCTATTTACAGGCGCCATTTTTTGGGTTCCGTACCCAAACGGTAAAAGCCCTATTACTAACACTCCACTGTCCGTCTGTCTGTCATAAATAGTCCGTCTGTTTGTATCATAGTTGAAATTTTCACAGATGATGTATATTTGTTGCCGCTATAACTAAACACAGGATAAAATAAATATTTATGGATGGCTCCCATACAACAAACGGCATTTTTTTGCTCGATATTAATAACGGTAAGAGGTAGACGCCTAAAATATAATAAATATTTAAGGGCCCCCATACAAGTCATACAACAAACGTATTTTTTTCTGTTTTTTTTTTAATAGATATTGTTACGGAACCCTTCGCACGCGAGTTCGACTCGCACTTGGCTGATTTAAACATTACATAGACCATGTCAGCCTGCAAACTGAGACGATTTTAATGATATGTCGTATGCCGCAATCCATGAATCTGGGTTGTAGCGCATGCCAAAAAAATGGACATAAATACTAACATAGATACATACATTTACACATACATACGCTCGAAAAACACTATCCCCTTTCTGACGCAGACAGGTAAAAATCCTTTTTCAATCTTATGCTCGGGTCCGTATACACAACTTTAAGGAACTATAACTTTAAAAGATGGGTTGATAATCTCACTCTGAGCGGACACCCGTGCCTATTGCCTACTCTTGTATTTCATTTTCTTATAAAAATGAGAAAGTTATTATTTAACAACAGGATACACCATACAAAGGCAATGGCGTCACATTCCCATGTAAGGGTAACGTTAGAGATGGAAATTAATGTTCCAACTTTCTACCTATCCAATTTGACTCAGTTGTGAGTGCGTGGTGTGAACACACGTTTGTGGTTCTTTGAGTGTTTTTTGGTAAGTTTTGTTAATATTTTTGTTGGAATATTTCTGATTCGACTTTCGAAGCACCACCAATTTGTGCCTTAAAACAATGTAGGTACGTCTGCGTCGACGTCGAGATGTTTTCCTTTAAATACTCTTAGGTTGTCTGGAAGAGATCGCTATTGTAGTGACAAGACCGCCTGTTGTACTTCACATTATGTCTTTTATTTTGTTATACGTTTATTTTTGGTGTACAATAAAGATATTTTGTATTGTATTGTATTGTGTGCTGTGTTCTGGTCTGAAGGGTATTGTGAGGGAGAAATATCCCAGGCTTTCCAATCCTTTATAGCCCTCAGTCCATCTGTGGATACGTTACTGCCCATGTAAACTTCAGGTAAGACTGACCTTACCTAGGGTTCATCACTGATATTCATGGACGGCAGTGGCCACTTAACAACGGGTGGACTGCTTGCTTATTTGGTACTTCACCAAAAAAAAGAAGTTACTTTTTCCCATTAGACCGTCAGTTTTTGAGGTCCCCAAGGATTTTTAAGATTGATAACCAGCAGCGCCCACTTTAAAAAAAGTTTCTAGGTGAGAGCAGTTGACTTGTTTAAGGCCTTATTTAAGGTTTTCTGAATTTCGTAAAAAAAAAACTTAAGACTTTTTATCATGTGGTTAAATAAGATCCTTATAAACTGAAGGTTATATATTATTTGTGCTCAATGTTATTGCAGACATGGAGATGTTACCAAAAATCGCCTTGGCCTGTCTTTTTTGTTTCATGGTAAACGCACAAGAACAAGTTGGAAATAAACCTAGCATTGGTTATGATCCTGGAGAACTATTGGCGTAAGTGTTAAAATATCTCAAAATGGTCTAAAATCGAAATATAACCGAATCAGTAACAACTTGAACTACAATAATTTTATTTTTGACAATCCGCGTGGCGGAGCAGTCACTATACGGTCTGATATATAGTGGGTTCCAGGTTCGTTCCCCGGCCACAGACATCTGAATAATGAATTTAGATTCTGTTCTGGATCTGGGTGTTTGTGTATTTGCCTTTGTATCTCCATAGCACCCACGACACAGGAGAAAATCCAAGTGCGGGCCTATGGGTGGCAAAGGCGCCTTTTTAGCCTAATTATTTATTTCTTCTATCTTTCTGTAACCTTTATACATTATCAAGTCATTGTTTTTCAATTAGTATTTCACTTTTTGGTATTTCAATGATAACTGTTCGTATGGATGATTAAACGGAAAAAAATAAAATTTCAGAAGGATTTTCCCTCGTGGCTTCACGCAACCAAGAGCTGGTTATGGACTTCTAAAATTTGAAGATCAGGGTCCAAATCAAATTTCATTCGATGATCAGATCCAGAATCGACCTGACGTGAAACCACTTAAATTTGAAAATGATCAATATATAAATGATCTACATAAATATCCCGAGGATAATGGGAATACAAATGTACAAATTGGCAGTTCTAACCAAGAAAATATAAATGGAGCTAATTCTATTGGATTAGGAAATAAGCCTAATAGTGGACATAAGAGGCGCAGAAGAAGAAAGCCAAGGAAACAGTTTCCTGGTCAACCAGGATACCCGAATTTAGGTCATCCAGGCCCTATTGCTCCAGGACCTGGTCCTATTCAAAGGTTTGGACCTAACTACTTCCAGCCGGGACTTAATGGACCACCTTATAGTAAGTTCTTGTTTTATCTACTAAGTCATCATGTTTAATTTACTTTTTTTTTAAACGTGTTGAACTTTGTATAATACTGTATCGGTCTTAGACATGATTCGTCTTAATACTCTTAATATATTATTGATACCCAAAAGGGGTAATCCATTTTTTTTAAACTTTTCGTTTCAAAATTAAAACATGTTATGCTACATTCGAAGTTTGGCTGAACAAAAAGTATTACTTGACATTTAACGAATAAAACTTAGCAATGGCCGTAACCTTGCTATTTTTGTATGAAAGGCGTTGGATTATTCGAATCTAAGACAAATTTAACTATACTAACTAGTGAAGTGAATATAATTATTTGAGGAAGGGCGGAGAAAAGATATCACCCATTTCTGTCTCGTGAATCTCGTAATAGCAAAATTTGAGCTTCTGTTCTGTTAAATAATAATATGAATTAAAAACAAAATGGATAAAGTTAAATATAAATGTAATTTTATAACCAGATCCTCCACGAAGGCCTCGGCCATCATTAGCATCTGACGCGCTTGCAGCCGTGACCGAAGCCCTAACTTCCATCGCTCAGAATGACGATTACCAGTGCGTGGCTCGTTTGCTATGCGAGGCGGCCGCAGGAGGAGCCCTAGGTGGCTCGAGCCTTTTGGACTCTATATCTGGGTTACAGCCACTGCTAACGTAAGTGGTGGTTTTAAACAATATTTAGATAATTAAATTTAAGGTACGCGTGGCGGAGCAGTCACTATACTGATCTGACGCGCAGTGGGTCTCGTGTTCAATTCCCGGCCAGACACAAATATAAATGATGAGTTTAGATTTCTGTTCTGAGTTTGGGTGTCTGTGTATTCGTCTTTGTGTGTCCATGGCACCCACGACACAGAAGAAAATCCTAGTGTGGGGCTATAAGTGTAAACGGCGTGTGTGTTTAAAAAATACCTGTAATTTATTGTATCAAAACTATCATCGAGCTCATCATTTTTTTTTATTCTTATACCTTTTATTCGTTTAATTCCATTTTTGTGTAAGTAGTGTAAGTTAAAAATCTCTTGTCATTATTTTTAACGCGGATATAATTAAAATGGCAGTCTTTTGTTAAAGTAATATGTAAGTCTATGGGCATAAACTACTTACACCGATGCGTTGCTGTTATATTCATTTAAATTTTTTTTTGAAAGTTTTGGAATTTGCTAACTAAGTTTCAACTCTCTTTTTCAGCTTATTGTCGGCATACAACGGAATCAGTTCGAACCCTCTCTTCGTCTTTGGACGAGCTGCTTTCCTGGGCATGTCGTCTAAGAGTAATCCTGGTTCCTGCCGCTACGCGTATCCCTTATGCCCTACAGACCCCGAACAATTGGTACACTACTTAAACAATCATAACGGTGGTTTCTTCAGATTTTTCAATGCGCCTCAACGCGGACAACAAAATCTGGAACAGTTTTACAATCAGCTAACCCAAAATGGGTTATACCAAGGTCCAGGAGCTAATCAAGGACAATATGGACTCCTGCCTAATCCAGGAATTAATCAAGAGCATTACGGGCTTTTAAATCCAGGACAATTATCAAATTATGGCAGTCAACCACCAAATTTGTATCCAAACGAACATGGCTATCAACAAAATTATGGTTTTGCGTTCCCTTACAATCAAAATAATGGTAATGGCGTAAGATTTAGAAATGATAGAAATAATAATAACGTTAATAAAGCAGGGAATAATATTTATGAAGATAAGATAGAAAAAAGAATACAGAATAAGCCGGCAAGTTTTGTTAATGATAATTATGTTTCTGTTGAACATAATTCCAAGTGGTTATTCCCGGGCGAAGATGATATCGAAAGTGATATTGGAGTTCAATACGTAAATTACGATGATTTTAAAGTAAACGATGATAGAAAGGGTAAAACGTTGAAATTTCCAGATGATGATTATAATACTTACAATATACACGAATACATGAAAAAACCCGAAGGTACATATAATTCTAACAGCGAATCAAATAGAAAACCGAAAGGAATAGCTTTTCCAGAAAATCAAAACAATGATAATAATCCTAATAAGTATTTCACTAACTATCCTCTTTACGAATACAGTAATGATAATAATGTTGTATTTAACCCAAGAGGTGTTCGTAATAATGGAAATGAGGAGGAACCGGGAGTGACAACAGTTTATGTTGTTCGAGGGAATGGTGATCCAAATAAGCCGGAGATAGTAAAACTGCGTCCAGGGGAAACTCTATAACTTGAAGATTATTTTAAAAAACGTGGTAGAACCCTTTGTTCGACTTTGGAAGCACCACCCCCATATCTACATCAGCCTAATAACAGAATTGTGGAGCGTTGCTGTCTGTGTGTTTTGAAGAATGTAGTAAGGCAGAAATGGTATTGTATAATATAGATAACACTAATTTTATGCTCATTATTACAATATCATATAAAGACAACTTTATATAATTTGTTACCAACTTGTGTAAATAAACGATTTTTGGTTTTGATATACATTTTACATGTTTTTTAGTTTATGTATTATGTTAAGATAATTTACGTTTGTATAATGTTTTAGCTAAAATGTTCAATCAATACATCTTTATGTTTCTCCTATAATAGTGTTTTATACTAAGTTGCAATAATTTGTAAATTTTACGGGTCTTCATTTTATAACTTAAACTTTTTATTTTATTACTAAAAGTATTACTTTGTTAGTAACTTAAATAACTTTATGATCCTCCCATCATCTTTTGAAGCTACTACTGGATATGGGCCTCTTTTAATGGAAGTTTATGTTACAAAGACGTTTATGCCTATCTCCTGGATTTAGATCCCCTTAGTCTCTCAACATTCTCGAGAAGAGAGGGAGTGTAGCTATTCAATACCGACACCTTACAGCACTAATTTAGTCATAATTTTTTTATAAGATTCAAATAGCAAAGGTGCATGCAGTCCTCCTGATGGTAAGTGGGCACTGTCGCCCATGGACATTTGTAAGTAACTGCGTTTAGAATAGGGATTATACATATGTGTAGTCGATCACATATGCGTTGCTACTCCCGAGGGCTAAGATGGTCTCTACATACATAAGTGAGCCGGCTTCCACAACCTTCCACCAAAATGCAATAACTGCTTCACGCTAGAAATATGTGTTTTTTTTATAGGCCTACGGGGGCTCCTACAAATTGGCAGTTACAATATTTTTCTTATACTTACACCGTATCGGAATACGACCTTGACTGAGAAGATCCGACACGAAATTCAGCGGGTTTGTCTTTTTTATGTGTGCTTCTAGCACCTGGGAAACATAATTCGGGACAAGAATATTCAATATATTAATAACATATTACATGACAGACGTTTGATGCAAGTTAAGAGTACCTGAAATTATTATAAACGATCAACCTTAACTTTATTTTTACACCTATAAGCACGTTCACCCTTTAATGTGAGGCTAACCAGTGCTCATTATAACCTACGACAACAATGCGACCACGACACGGTAAAATTATAGAAAAGCAAACCAATTATATGAAAAGTCACACTGAATTATATTTCATTGTTATTAAATAAAGAAATTCATTGCTTCATGAGTAATTTGTATCAATTTCTAAGTTATGGAAAACAATATTTTAATTAATTTTAATATATCATAACCTAACTTTTTCACAGGTTTCAAAAATGAAAGAGACGCTATAATTAAAATAAAATAAAATTAAAGGAATTAATTATAACATTATAATTATTCTACTTTTTCTGATTAGTTATGTGATTACGTTAAAAGATTTATAGAGAACTAATTTACTATGATTTACGTCTGTTACTAATTTCACTTTCTATTAATGACTTATTAAAAATATATGTTCTATTAATTTATGTTATTAATTATACACATAATTAACTGAAATAACTCGTTTACATGTTGATTCGATCGGTAATGATGATTTGGTAAATTAATACGTGAGAATCTTAACGTTATACAGTACTAATGACATCGCCTATATAGTTTAACAAGTGGCAGAACTCTATGTGATTCGACTTCGGAAGCACCATTGCCATATCTTTTTCTGCTAAATAACAGCAGTGTTATGTGCTAATGTGTTCTGGTCTGAAGGATGTGGTACGGGAGACATGCCTATCCGAGGCCTTCCAACTTAGTCCTCAGGGGTAGCAACGCATCTGTGACTATCCTCAGGTAAGACTCTGATCTTATCTGTTGTTGATTACAGATGCCCATAGGCGGGAGTAGCCACTTGTTTGCCACATCCATAGTATAAAAAAACGATTGCGAATTACGTATATTCATTTTACTATATGTGGCACAGCTTTGTGAGGAGGGTTATCGGATAGGAAATAGGTCTTTTGGTAACCCTCCACACATGGCTCTTTTATTTTTGTAACTTTGATATAAATAATTAATGATTGTAGTAGATTGTAGATACTAACACTAGATTCAATCCGCTACTAACACACATGGATCAATGTAATCTGATGGATTAAATTAAATTATCAATTTATCTTTTTATCAATTGTGGTTTTCATCGATAAACTGAAATAAAAATACCGGGTACTTTTATAGGAACCCACTTTATATTTGACGTCAATACATACTTTGTAAAAAAACGTGTCTATTTACTACTAGGTTCAAGAGTTCCAGTGTTGAAACGGACAGACAGGGCTTACTTGGGTTTTTCCTTTAGCGTACGGAACCCTAAAAAGGTGTCGAAAGAGCGGAGACTCTTTTTCACACGTCAAATGATAATACAATATAAGTTCGTTAACCTGGTTACCGCGTTTTGTAATTAAGAGAGACCGAGGTGGGTCCTAGGCCGGCGAGGCGCGGTCACCGGTCTTAGCTGGAAAGTGTGCCGCTGTCACTGCATCAAAACATTATCGTGGCAGCTTGCCACGTGCCTCGCTTTATCGAAATAGATGCGAAGGCCAATAGCAAATATTTTTTTAAACAATAAGAAAAAAGTTTTTAATACGTATGAATTAATATATTTATTGGACTGTTTTTTTTTACTTGTCTTATTTTATTTACATATTAAATGTGTTAGTTTGTCTTCTTTCACATTTTTGAGTGACTCCTTACATATTTGTAGTATACAGTACATATTAAATCTGTTACGACCTTGAGATCATCTGCGTTATCAAGTTATCCATTTTCTGTTTAATTAATTTAAAAGATGATTAAAAAACTTTATAGTTGTGACAGTTTAATCCATGATCAAGCTTTA
>DWNE01001690.1:0-21052 GCA_018249875.1 Cecropterus toxeus | reverse complement strand
GTGTTAATCTAGACCATAAACTATCTTTGTGCCAAATTTCAGTGCTCCAACCAGTAGTTATTGCGTAAAACAGTAAAAACAAACATACATCCTCACAAACTTCATTGCGCATTCATTCATGTGCATTCAACTTTCGTATTAAGTTATGTAACATTAAAAAAAGATGCTTTCTACACTTATAGCCCCGCACTAGGATTTTCTCCTGCTACGTGGGTGCCATGGACACACAAAGACGAATATAGAAATACCCAGACCCAGAACAGAAACCTAAACTCGTCATTCCGATGCCTATCTGGCCGGGAATCAAACCCGGGACCCACTGCGCGTTAGATCGGTATGGTAACCGCTTGGCCATGCGGGTCGTCAAAAAGGTCGTCAAATTTTGAAAACGCGGTTTAAAAAAATGGTCATATTGAGTTATTAAAATCAAAAATGATTCAAACAAACAAAGCAACATTAGCCTCGAGATCGCATGTCAAGAAACGTAAACGGCATTGTACGAACACAGTAACAAATTAAGCGCTCTTTTCATTCCTACATTCATACAAAACCTTTATCCGTGCAATCTATTTACTGCCTCCAGCCAATTAGTTAGCAGTTCTTGGATTAATTGCGCTATTAAATACGCACTAAATGTAATTTGCATTCAAAAAGGTTGCATTTTGTAAAGGCATACTCACATATGTTGGACGTCGGAGTGGTTTTATAGCTGGTAGTTCTAGTCCATTCATTGTGAACATTAACGTTTTATTAGGGCAAGCAAACGACAAACTGCATAATGGAATTGATGGCAGTCTGGAATGGAATTATAGCGGTGTTATACCAGATAACTTTCAGGACTTTGCAGTTTTAAATTTCTTTGCTGAGACAACAATGATCACTTTGCTAACATTTTTGCACGAGTATAACGTGTTTCAATAAATATAGTAATCCAAAAGAGCTGGATTTATCCCTCTCGGTTGTTTTTATCTTGTGTAAGCAAGATAAGTCCATAAAACCTGTTATTTTGAATAACAACAAAAAACTTTTTATGTTGAAGCCATCATTAGAATATTTGAATTGGTACAATTGGTACAATCAGAACTATGTTTATATAAAACCCAAGAAATTTATATTTAATATCCATTTATTGTTAACATTATTGATATCGTGTTGATTGCGGAGTATGGTTTAAGCCATCTCAATATTGATTAATATCGTATTTATGCTCAGTACAATTATAATAATGGGATCTACAATAAATGCGGAGAAGTCAAAAATATTCATGCATGTACATAACTTTAATTAATAAATTGGTAGTCTATCATTTAATTAGTATATTTTGTCTTTCCAACCGCAAATAAAATGTAGACAAAATTAAACATTTCGTAGACAAAATTAAATAATAAAGAAATATGAAAAAGCATTAAACACTTTAACGTTAGCGCTAAATATAGTACCTAAACCTAAAGAAAAGATAAAGAAATACAAGTTCCGAAAATAAAAGAGTGCATATTTGCATAGAAAGTATTTTGCTGAAACAAAAAATCCTATCGGTAGCTATACGTTTTATCCGCAGCGTAGGCAGGACGGGGTAAATTGGACAGATTCAGCAAAAGGCACGAAGGTAGCTTTCAATTGGATAGCTAAGTATATCTAGCAAATTGTCTCGCTAGTTTATGTGACAGCGCTCAAATGGTTTAGGCTTTCTATTGAGTGTACTATTGTGGTTAATAGGGAAGGGATCGTAAATAAGGATAACGATATAACTTATTTAAAAACGTTATTTATAATATGTTAAAGTTATAGCTTCATACGAACTCGTACAATTCAAGTACATAATTATGTAAGCTAATTTAAAATCTGGATGCATTAGATTCTCTTTTCACTTTCATCAAAACCTTACCATACCTAAAAAGTATACTTTGGTATTACGTTTTTCTTTTCAAAAACAATAGATTTGATTTCAATAGACTTAGATAATGTTATCATTAGTTAACTTATATGCCTGTTATATATCATCAACCCATTATTGTCCCACTGCTGGGCACGGGTCTTCTCTCAGAGTGAGAGAGTTTTAGGCCATAGTCCACCGCGCTGGCCAAGTGTGAATTGGTCGACTTCACACACCTTTGAGAACACTTTTTTTTTTAGAAGAACTCTCAGATGTGCAGGTTTCCTCATGATAGTTTCCTTCACCGTAAACCAGTGATAATTAAATTTCTAGTATGCACTTAATTTTAGAAAAATCAGTGATTCGTGCCTGGGATTTGAACCCCGGATCCTCGATTGAGAGGCCGAGTTTCAAGGCTATCACTGCTCATGGCCTTGATCAGTAGTAACAATTTGAATCAATTGTATTGCTCGAAATGTATTTGTTAAAAATAATGTGCCAATAATAAGAGTACAAGATTAAAATAATTCGTTAATTAGTATTTTAGAGTATAATACGTCTGTGGGATTATTAGGCCTCTTGATAGATCTGAGCTATTGTTTTATTAATAATTGTATGTGTATTCCACTTATGTCTTACAAAATTTTATAACTTTAAGCCTATGTTCAGTTGAACGTACAATTAACAGACATCACAAAGATTTCTAATTGTCTACTTAGGTTAGTTACGAATTAGTGATAGCAATGTATGTAAAATATAATTCACTTAGTCTTCCTTAGTGTGTACACGTCTTATTGAGAATATGTAACGCTATTAAAAATTGCATTTATGTAAAATAATATCCGTCCAAATTTGACTGATTTGACATTGCGCTTTGTATTTTTATACTCTTTTTATACTATTAATACTTAGATATTAGTTAAATAAATATTAAAATCTACAAGAGTGTTTAATTTTTACAAGGGTCTAATTTCTAAATCCTCGATTTATTCCAAATAAAGATTTAATCGAATAAATTTTGTATATGCCCATAGTTTTATTACATAATGGATTTAAAATATTTACTGTTGTTTTGCAATAAAGCCTCCATAATATAATAGACTTCTTAGTTATTCAATACGAAATATGGGTATATTTAAAATTTGCAAGTTAAAAAACAAAGAAATCTTTAACAAATTCTATTTATTCTATAAATTATCTTCATGATCTACTCTAGAAGTAAGTTCCTCTTCTTTTGCTTGGCCTGTTTCTTAATGTTATCTTTGATTTCCCAATCTTCCAATTGTTTTTCTACCTTCTTTATATCCTGTTCAGTAACCGTTATTGGAAGTTGTAACTCCACTTGCTCACTTCTAATAAACTTAAGAGCTTCAATCTTCTCCTTCAAGAACGGTCCTTGTTGACTTTCTAGAAGATTCCTGTATTCGTCCAGCTTTCCCTGACAAATGTCATCGCAGTGCATCTCTGTTAGCTTACGTAAGGATTCCTTGCGTGAAAGCTTGTGAAATGACCTGGAATAAACATATAACATAGACCGTAGCGGTGGTGATATAACATAGACCGAAAGGGAGCAAACTCAAAATGTCGGCAACAATAATAAAGCATGTATCATTCAGCGAAAATTAAATCTAAGATTTTGTGCTAATCGTGCAAAGCAAACAATAAAATTAATCGTATACTAATTGTGATACGATTTAGAAGACAATCTTACATTCTTTTATGGATGACACGTTTTTTTACGCCTTAAAATTCACAGCACTATTGTTTTATTTTACGCAATCAATAGAGACTACGACCACTACTCCTACCGAGACTACTACTCCGACCGCGGCCCACCACCATCTCAATTAAATAAATGTATCCATTTTGCAAAAACAATAATGTATGTTTTAGTATAGAAAATCTTGCGTCTGAAAATTATTGCATGGTAGCATTTCTCAGGTAAAATTGTTATTAGTATATTTTCCATGAAGACAAAGAAATACGATTAATTTTGATAGTTCGATAAGTATAAGCCTACTTTTACTTCATGCTACTTACTCAGGATATCCTTTATATTCTATGTTCAATTTCTCTAACAACCATTCAAACTTTTTGTAATCATATTGCCTTAAATACTTCAGAAGTTTCTTTCTTTTATCTATAAGTTCCTGGCATGTTCTCTGCAAAATAAAATCATCAAATGATAAACACAGATTTACTTGATATTATATCGAACATTTTTATTTAGTCATGATGAGATTTTCATAAAATTTCAATCAAACTTACTTTTGCTATTACATTTTTTGGGAATTTCTCCAGGGTATCTTGCAGACAGCGTATAGTACCTGTCATTCTGGCAACTGAAAAATATGGCACCAATTAAACTATTGAATTATTTATATTTTTAGTTTTAACAGGTTTCAAGAGTGATCAAGAGAAATGGGAATTGGATTGAAAAGTAAAATTTAAAATTCGGGAACTGTATACGAAACGCTGTGATTATTAGAGTTAACATAAGAAATGACTAAAGAAACCAAGAAATTAAAGCTACTAGAATAGACTCAAATATTTACACTAATTGTTATCATAAGCCAAATGCCTTACGTGGATACTCTAAAATCGGGATAACCGAATATGAGGAAGAATAATATTCATAAACAAACTGAAAAAATAATGTTCTTAAGGACAGAGTGAATTTAAATTCAATTGTATGTATTGTTTTTTCTTTTAGGTTAAATGTTCAAGGGATATTCTGCAATGGCGCAATTGATTGGGCAATTTTAAATCAGAAAGTTTTCAGCAGTTTTCCTGCAAAATTGTATAAACATGATTTTTCAGGTCATAAGGCTGTAAATAATGGTTATTACATCAAATCTATGGATATTACTACTTTTATTATTTTGTTATAAGAATAAAGTAGCAAATAAGCATACAGTCCACCTGATGGTAAGTGGCCACCCATAGGCATCTGTAAGAAACCTCATATAGAACAGTGATTCTATTTGAAGTGAATCACAGAAGCGTTGCTAGTCCCGAGGTCTAAGATGGTCACCTCATATAAAAGTGACCTGCACACCCCATTCCAAGAAAATGCAAGAACTGCTTCATGCTAGAAATAGGTGTGGTGGTGAGACCTCCCCGGTCGAACTTCTCTGGTTCTACCACCTGACAAATTATTATTGATAATAGTTGCAAATTGGATAACCACAAATCAAAATAATAGGGAAGGTAAAGAAAACAAAATCACCGAATACACAATTTCTGATCAATGTTTCTCTGCAAGTATTAAGGTAAGTGAAGAATTGACATACTTCTAGTTTCAGCAGTGTTCTCATCATATTTATGTCTCCTGACTCTATCCATGAATTCTTTCTTGACAAGTGCTTTGTACTCTTTTTTGCCAAGAAATGCCACTGAAAATATCCTTTGAACTGGTTCAGGCGCACTGTAAATATATTAGTAAAATAGTTTGGCTGGCTACAAAGAATTTTATGGAACACTAAAGAAAATAAATCTCCCTTAAATTGTTGACATATCCCGAAATATCTGGCGCATACTTAAAACATTGTTCCAGAGCAGATTCATGTCTAACACTTTTAAAGTTTGCATTTGAACTTTGAATATGAAATTATTCAACATGTTTTTGTATAGACCTAGCTTTCATTTACTATAAATTTTACACACTGCATTGTCTTAAATACCGCTATTATTGGGTAAATGTAAGCCACATTGTTAAGATATTTTAAAGTAGCTAACATCTATACAATAATAAATAATAATAATAATTAATAAATATAAATAAAAAGTTTACAAAAGAAGATAAGGTGTTTAAATATTTTGCCTAAAACAATTAAATATATTTACTTCTTTTACATAAAAATGATATTCATTTACTTCCAAACTGCTTAGTTTCATAACATAACCTCTACGTACACATAGATTTTTCTTCTAAATATAAATACAAAATTCAGTAACCTTTTAATTTCATCGCTTAAGGCGTAGTCTTCTCCTAGTGCGGTCTCCTGGATAGGGGGAAGGCTCTCCATATCGCCAGATCTCTCTGGTTTGTACGCAGGAATGTAAGGCGGTTTTACCCATTTCACATCTACCTGCTGTTTTATTCCGCGTGTTTGGATTAAAGTTGACGTTATCCGGCGCAACATTATAGTTAATACTAATTATGAATGTACAAATACTTTAATTTATATTCGTCTCTTACAATTTTCATAAGTTTTTTTTTTTGACACAAGAAATTAGAATAATACACATGAATTAGTGTCTCAGTGACTGACACTGACAATAGTGACAATTACAGCAGTATTGCCAGCCTGTAGCCAGGCAATTATCGTGTCAGCCGTAAAAATATCGTATTTTGCAACTATTTCCAGGTGGTAGAACCAAAGTAGTTCGACCGGGGAAGTACCATCGCCACACCTTTTTCTAGCGTGAAGCAGTTCTATGTTTTTGGCAAATTCAATTCCTAATGGGGTAAACTAAGGGATGAATTATATCATGTGTCATACTAAATTTACATCCCAAAGTATTACGTACATAGAAATAGGTATGGTTGTAGGTTCTTACTAGTCCAATTTAAAATGTTCTGCCAACTTCAAAGCAATTTAAAATCACAATATTGCATTACAAATTTATTTATTAAAAGTTTATATACTAAATTTTGCAAGGAATAATCATTAATAAAATCACGTTTTCATAACCACTCATTTATTTATTGCTTTCAGGAATATGAAACCTCAAACTTATATTACAGCTGTTTTGTACTAAATGTACTGCTCCATATGACTGTACCTAAAATATACAAATTTATAATCAAAATTATATACGAATTTCGTGTAATCAAAAATGAATACAATAATATGAATTATGACAAATATAATGAGGATTCTGCAAGTTTTCAAGCCCCACATTAAAATATAATGCCACCAATTCTCTAAATAATTTTAATATATTTTTTTTATTTTTATCACAAGCAAATGAAGTTCATTTGCTTGTGTTAAAAATGTCGCCAGACATTTTTTCAATAAACCTGGCTTTTGTAAAATATTTCATAAAATAAATTACCATGCACCAATTAATTAATTTTACAATATATAAATTTATAGTACACTATTAAATAAAACATTGACTAAAGGTATATTTAAAGATATAAACATACATTTTGTACAGATAACAAAATTGAATACAATGGAAAAATACATTTAACGCGCTTTCCTACTTATCTAAGAAGAAAATCGAAACATATTGCACGTCTAATGAGTAGTTGCTACTATACATGAAATGAATTTATGGAATGTTTTGCGTTAAAAATATCCCACAAACTATACAAACCACGTTCCATATAACCATCACAGCGACCGCGATCAATTTGGCGCTCAAATAAATATTCAACCGCGGTCACTGTGATCATTAAGTGGTAACGCCCTTTAGGAATACTACTTACAGCTATAGAATGAATAATAAAATGCAAGAATGCAGTATCATGGTACACAACAATCCTAAACTGCGATATTTAAAATTAATATAGAAATCTATGAAAATATGAATTAATTTACACCTCAGAGATAAAATTTAAAACATTTCCAAGCCAAAAAAGGAATGCAAACCACAGCAAACTAAACTCCACCTACAAATCTTATTTTTTACTTATTTTAATACTGGACATTATTTAGCAATGTACTTACTAATGTAATCTAATTTTATATTTATACCCCTATACAAATACAAAAATGTCTTTCTTTACTCCGACCCACCTTAAACATAATTATATTTGGCCCTAGCAGTATGTTTATTTGTTACTAATACACTCATAAATAAACAATAGATTAGTAGCCAGCATTTGTCACGCGAGATTGATAGATTTTTGTAGGGATAATTATATTTAAAAATCATATTAAATTTTTACATACATTGTTATGACTGAAGATTAAATTTTTTAGTAATTTAATTTTTAAAATAGTAGTAATTTTGGCAAAAGACGCTATACAATTAAGTGGATACTTTTAGAATGGTGATACGTGTCTGTTGAATTATTTGCAAATTTTGAAGAATCTACATAGTATATGAAACTATTAGCTCTTCATCGCTCACTCGCTCTCTTCATAAGAAAATACTAATTAGATCGCTCAAAAAATAACCAAAAGAAACATGTTTTAGATATATACCACACACGTGTTCATCCAACACTCACAGCAAGGGAACAAGCAATAAACAAAATATATAAATAAAACTATATTCAATTTAACGGACTAGGTTAATAATAAATAAATACTATGGGAGTCAACATCAAAATTAATTGTGTACATTTAATTACCGTACATTTAAATATACGTTATAATTGTTGAAAACTATTTTGAAAAAGGGTTTAATTGGAAATTTTCATTGAAAACTCCGCAAATGTAGCTTAGCATTGCAGTTAAGCAAACATTTAGGCAGATAGTTGAAAGAACTTTACATGTATTTTACAATATTTTAATATGTTGACTATAAATAGATAAAATTATTGATAAATAGGAACAGCACCAAAGAAACTGAATACATGGGTACTTATAATATAAATAAATTCTTAATAACCAATACCTAAAATATTTCTTCATTAAACATTGACATTCTGGTAACAAACTACGTCCCATACATTTTGGCACAACCCAATAGTAAATTCTAGGCGCGTATAACTCAGCTTAAATATCCTTACCATATGAAGTTACGAACATTAGCCATTGAACTTAGCTCAACTTGAACTTATAGCTCAACTGCAATGAACTGCTCAGAGTACACGTACATCAATATCGATAGTCTTCATAGCGTCAAACCTCGTCGAGAACAAAAGATTTAAGTACTGAGTCTATGTATGTATATAAGGATAGACTGAGCTGACCTGTGAATCGCTTCACAGCTCAGCTGAGCTTTACCATGCATTAATTGAGTCCTTTATCTTTTTTAAAATAAATTAATAATAATTCCTAGCAAACTTCTTTGCATTCATGTCTATGTTTTAGATGTTTACGTTTCTACATAATCTATACTAATTATAAAACAGTAGAGTATGTTTGGTTGAACGCGCTAATCTCAGGAACTACTGGTTCGAATTGAAAAAATATTTTTGTGTTGCATAGTACATTTATCGTGGAAGGCTTTAGGTTATATAACATCACGTTATGTTTGTTTAATTTTAATAGATTGTTCTCTAATAAACGCGAGTGAAACTGCGTGGTACAGCTAGTTATTTATATACGTATAAACCGACCTTGTCAACTAAAGTTCTCAGCCCGAAAATAAATTCCAAATCGATTAATTATTTACTTGTAAGTAACCTAATAACTGTTGTTTGAAGTTACATACACTTTGATTGTATTTAATTCTGAGATTATTTTAATATCCACGAGCGCAAAATTTGCTGATTTGCATGTGTTCAAGGCAAACACATATTACAAACAAAATATGCTCGAATCTTTGTAGAAATGGCGTCTACGTCGCGACACGTTGAATGCCTACACTCTAGTTGAACATTTTTACGTTTTTGAATGGCGATGACATATTGTATTAGAAAAAATAATATTACAACAATATTATTTTAATATTAAAATTGCAATAATATTAAGCATAAGCTATAAACATGCCGCAACAGCGCCTATTGCAACAAAAATTGGGACCGTATGTAGAATTTCTCATCAAAATTGAGTCAAAAATAATTACCTTTTGTCGCTCACCAGAAGCGACCAACCATTTAATAATACTCCAATAACATGTTTATGTAATTTTAAGACAATATTTCAGCGAAAACTTCACATCAGCATTTTATTTACAATTACAACACGTAATATCCTAACGTGCGGGGAATAATTACAAAAGTGAAATTATATACAAGCAAAAAACAAGCTACACGCAGTTTATCAATACATTTGTAAAGTTTGTGCTATTAAACGCACGCGTATTTATTGTTATAATTTGCAAATCCTTTTAAATTTGTCAATAAGACTGAACACATCAGTGTTCCTTTTACACTTTTCTTATACTCAAGTTTACATATTTTAAAATATTTGAAGCAACAAATAAGCAATATGTTTTTATACAAAAGTTTCGAAAAATTAAAGCACCCCATAAATTTACCGATATTCCCATATTTACTTCTTCATTTGAGCCTTAGATATCTGAACTTGGTTCAATAAAAATATAATCAAAAATTGCGGCTTACATTTAAGCGGTTTTGAAAAATGCCGCCATTTTTTTACATTTTTAATGAGACAAGCAATGCTTATAGTATAACCGAGGACTAAAGCTGTTTTTACATTACAAAACTGTTGAGTTCAAATATGTTTGTGATTTACATGACCAAACAAAACAGTTTGGTCTAAAATAAATATTAATGCATAGCCTTGTTAATTAATAGTACGATCGTATGAAGACGTCTCTATACAAAACAGTTTAATAATGTAAATTCGCCAAAACACACATATATTATTTAAATTAATCCTTATTTTACGACCCATTTACATAAATGTTACATATACATGCTATAAATCTTAGCCGGTACTTTGCAACCTACTCTTTCTTTAGTCTAGGTACCACATCGTCTAAAGTAAAATTATGATTATTACAAGGGCAAGATTCGTTTGGTCGTGCAATAGCTACATTGTAAACGTATTTTATATTAAAATGAACAAAACCACATCGGAATATGAACTTTATTCGCTTGAAACGGACGTAAACATCTCGGACATTTAAATTGAATTTTTTATTGAATTTTCAATTGAATTGATCATCTTGAAATGGATCCACAAATTTAAATTTAAATAATTAAAATAAAGAAAGTTAATTTAAAGATGAATAAGGTATTGATTGTCATCCAATTCAATGGTTTCAAAGAGAATAAAGTTCAACTTTACGTATGTTTAAGTTATCCATCCATTCAATACATCATACACCAATCTCCCGACAACTTCTGCATAATACTCTCGTATCATATTTAATCATGTACACCATAGATGAGTTTAAATAAAATTTCACTACACAATTTTAAAATTATACACATTTTCTAAACAAAATCTTTAACACAGACCCCACAACTACAATGGATGAATAAAATATTTTATCATATCGCACAGTAAGAATAAAGCCACGAGTTCAGTTGGGACCCACTGTTTAATGAACGTTACTTCATGAGTCGTTTCAAACCAGTCGATGGTCGTCCTACTGTTCGGAGCCGCAAGCTTTGAAAAAATCCCCAAAATGCAATTTTCGCATTAAGTATCATTTATTCTCTCTGTGCGATATATGCGAAATGAATACGAGAATGTGAATATGAGGCTTCTATGTCTAATATATAGATTTACACATAATATCAGGTCTGTGACTAAATAATATTATATAATAAATAATTATATATACACCTATATATTTAATTACATAGCCTAAGGCAGAATATATTAATCTGAAATAGTGAATGAAACAATAATATGGAAGTGCTTAGAATTTAGAATAAGGTATCTAGTTTCGTGAAAAATTTCTAAGGAATTTTCATTGAAAAAGAATACTTGTCATATTATATTTATGGCTTCCACAAATTACGTTTACTAATGTTTAAAATTAATGTAGTCCAAACCCAAAAGTTTCGGTTCCAGCCTCTTTCGAAAAAAAATATTATAAATGAAAAAAAAAAACAGGAACATTGATGAATAACAGTATTATAGTCAGCAGCAGAAATCCAAGCGTCAATGTCTGATTTTGATTTAATTGGATTCTATTTTGTTAATTTTTTATTGATGTTTAATTACAAACAAATAATAAAGATTATGGAGCCTGTCTCGTTTAGTAACATAATTTATGGAAACACATTACATTGCAACGAATTTCGGTAGTATAGGTTGTTATTATTAAACAATAAATATAAACAACATTTTACGCTAAATATTAAGAGGAATCTATACAGATATAAGAAGTACATACTTAAGTCACCGGTGTATGTATTAAGAAAATCTTTAAAGACTTTTATAATTTGCTAAAATCGATTTTAGCACAAGAAGATAAACAAGGTTCGAATAGAAAGTTGAAGAAATTCAATAGTTTTATTTGACAGAGATTATATTTTAGGACTTTAGATGACTATTCTTACGACTGCATTTCATATTCTTATTATATACACCTCATGTAATTATCACATATTGGCAGTATTTATATATATATCTGATAATATACTTTTAAACTTTCAACTTCAGTTCATGTTTTTATACTGAATAAGCGGCTTTGAACAGAGCATTAATATATATGTTTGTATATTTACGTATTTATTTAATTAACAGTGTTATCTTTTTGCAACAAGCGAATCAAGAATAGTGATGAAAGAACTTTGTCTTTTGAGTCTTATATAAAAAGACTCGACTCAAATTTACAAGACTCGAGTCTAAAATGAGCTCGGTTGTTGAGTCCTTTTTGTCTTAAGACTAGCGTCCGAATGGAGTATATCGTTTAAGCCCAAATGAATGGAATGTTATACACATATTTTTAAGTCTACCCTAGACTTTATAACTTTACCAATAAACGTACCAACAAGTCCTTTAGAGTCTTTATAAGTCTTACATTAAATTTAAAAGACTAGACTTTCGACATATTAAAAGACTTACTATGTCTAGTCTTATGACGCAAGACTTACGACTAAAAAGTCGTGAGTCCGTAAAAAAGAGTCGAAACTTTTCAATCGAACTTACAGAACTGAGTCTCTTTCATCACTAGTCAAGATGTGACCAAAAAGCTAATAGAATAACAATAATTTTAATTCATTCGTTGCACGTACAAAATTTGTAGCACATTTTAACATTGTACAATGCACAGTTATCATTATCATGGACATAATGTATAACACAAATAGACACCTAATATCGATAATTTGGTATTATTTGACTTCTATACTCTGTTTATTCTACAAACATCATCAGCACAGAATTTGTATTTATATACAACTATTAGATATTAGAAGTCTATTTGTTTATTTCGTCATTGTTCACTGACCGCCGTCTTCATCCTAATATAAACCCTGTTTATGTTATTGTGTAAGCTGTTTGTCTCTTGTATATCCTATAATTAGATAAAGATGCCTTATGGTTAATAGTTAGCGGACTTATAGTGTTTTAGTAAGATTTTCATTGAGTATTTTCAATGTAATATATTTTATTCTATACATAGATTGGGATTCAAAATTAAAAGCCGGTAATTCAAGGATTTTAAACACATGATAGATCAAAATTCAGAGTTAAACATAAAGGCAATAGGAATCAGTTAAGAAACAATGCCATACATATAACTATTTTTGATATAATTAGAAACTCGGTATTAAATTACATCGAGGTAAATACCTACAAAGTTAATATACAATATATAAACTCTTATTTGAGTGTCTGTGTATTTAAATGGTGGTGTCAAAGCCTTATAGCCTCGAAGTGATTTTACGTTATATAAAGTGAATTTATTTATTTTATTTTATTATTTCACACCGACAATGACGAATGGCTTGTTTCTTTAGTTTCTTAAAGAAACTAAAAACAGTTACAAATTATTTCAAAATGTTTATATTACGTTTTTCTTTTACACCATAAATATTATATGATATATGATGACGCTGTTATGTATTATATAAAGAACAAACATTTTAAAATATTTAAATATGTTTTTTTTTATGCAATACATATCATGTAAATCCCGAAGTAACTAAAGACTAATTTTAAATCTCAATCTCATACATAGCTGAAGCTGAAACATAACCAACCAATACCACACTATTACTCATTTTCATACAACCCCAAACCACTTACTTCAATCCCCTTCCAATTTCCATTCTATTACATTTTTAACGTCGGTAGGTCATACCCAGTAATCTTACTAAGATACCATAAGCCCGGCCAAAGGCTACCTAGCCTCAACCGGGAGCGAATCCCGGCCTTCCCCGCGAGTACTACCGACGCCGGCGTACTCTATCCGATCGCCGCCGCGCTGAAAACATATATACATTTTATTTTATTAATTTTATTTATTAGCCGATCGCGTCAGAAGGTGGTTACGGTTTTTCGAGCCTATGTATGTATTTATGTATATATGGATATTTGTATGTATGACCATTTTTAGTATGCTCTACCATATGACTTTACGGATTGTGACATATTATTAAAATCGTTTCAATTTCCAGAGTGTCATAAACTACATATTAAAAAAATACCCTTGTATTTAGGAAAAAAGGGAATGGAGGACTTGTCTATCATCATTCCAAAAATAAATATATTACAAAACAAGAAAAAGTTTTTAAACAGTCGATTTTTTTATGTATTTCCTTGTTATCTTAATAATTCTCTTTCAAGGTTGAACTCTTTCGGCTCCGGAAACACCACCGCCATACCTATTTCGACCGAGCACTGCTGCATTTCGGTCTGAAGAGTGTTATAAGGACACCATATTCATCCGAGTCGTTCCAACTTAGTCCTCAGGACTATCACCATATCGGTGTCGGCTAAGACTGAACATGGAGTTGATTACAGATGTCATGCTCACATGCTCTTTTGCTAATTTCATTTTATAAAAAAAATAACTTTCTTAGTTTTCGGGAGCAACACGTCAATGATAGACTTCAGATAGAACCCCTGTTCATATGAAGTTACTTACAGGTGTCCATGGGCGACAGTAGCATACCATCAGGTTGACTGCATGTCCGTTTGCTACTAAAATCTGACAACTCACCGAGACCAGTGACCGCATCGCCCGGCGTCATCAACCCCTATTCCCGCTTCTTGCTTCTCTTCTTCCCCACCCGCTTGCTGTAGTTCTGTGCTAGAGCGTTCACTATCGATATCACGAAGTAGAAAACCATCGCCAGCACGAACTTCTCGAGAATACTCGAGAGTACGGAACCCTGGTTGTCGGGTACCGTTGAATCGTTCTTGTGCAACCGAGACTTTTGGTTGCGGAGGAATTCCAACATGGGCGCTTCTAGCTTCGGTCCTATGTACGGTATCTTCTCCACCCACGATAGGACTTGCCTGTAAAATTTTGAAAATTTTATGATAAATTGCGTGATATTCTGCCTTGCCCGTGTGTTTCTTTAATTTCCCACTTTCAAGAAAAGTTGTATATTGATATCATTTCTAATATTATTTTAAACTATGAAACATCGTAATTTCAAAACGTTTTTCCATATTTCCACAGACAATAAAAAATAAAGTTTCGTGTATCTACAGTCTCGTACACTTGTAAAAAATGTTTAGAGGACTGTGAGGAACAATAATTAAAATTCCTTAGATTATAAATATTCGAGTAAGTTGTACTCAACATTTTTTTAAATTATAAATGTTTAATTAAATTTTAGTTATAAAGCAAATTGAAGACCTAAGGACTATACAAGACAATCATTAGATTAAGAAGACAGAGCCATTTAGTCTGCTAGACTAACTGGCCCTGCCCTCTGGTGGATTAAATTAAATAAAAAAATAACTATAGTAACCTACTCACCCAACAAGTGTCTCATTAAACGCGATAATCACAAACATCTTCTGTATATGCATCTTGATGACGGCCTTTCCCAGTAGCGTGGCCCCGAAGAAAGTCCAGAACGGCACGAGGAAATGACCGCACGTGAGGCCCGCGAGGTCGAACAGCGGGTTCGGTATCGACGCACACGCGAGGATACCAGCGAAACCGACACGTTGCACCAACTTTTGGACCATTACTTTCGCTCTGTGGATAGCAAAAGTTTAATTTATTGGTACTGCAATACATAAAGCTTACTTGGAACAACATTGGTGTTTTCCACTTTGATCACCCAGGTGATCAAAGGCAACTGACCACACTCTTCTGACCAGAACACAGCAGCACATAACTGCTGCTCATGGTATTAGCCACTGAAGTCGAACCACAAAGAACCTTGTACCACATTTTTATATTTATACTAGCCTATTCCCGTGGCTTCCTGGTTCGATAAAATTTGGCATCCAGGTGACCTGGATATTGATTACTGTGAAGTAATCAATATCCAGGTCACCTGGATGCCAAATTTTTAGCAGTCTGAAATTTTTCCTTGAATGCCTAAGAAACAAACATACGTCACAAACTTTCGCCTTCATACTAGTTATATTGGTAAGATTCCCACCTGCCAGTCCTGGAATCATCATTCTGTGCCAGCTCAGCCACGCCTCCACCGGAGAGTCTCGCCGCCCTCGCCATGAAGTATGGGGGTAGTTCCCCCAGCGCGGTACCCATGCCCCACATCATCGACTCTATTCGCACCTTCGCCATTATGTTCCATATTGACACTGCGCTCTTCGGGTCTAACTCCGTTGGACAGATGATACTGGAAGGTAATGTTATTTTGGTATTAATTAGAGTGAATGACAGAATGAATGATGTGAGTGAATTGATTACATTTCTTTATATAATTGTAAGTAATGTAATATTAACTTGTGGGACGACCATTGGAACCTTAAAGCTAACAACACATACAATGTGTTTTATATCTATGTATCTCTATGCACGTAACGCCTAACGCAACATGCCTTAAACTTTAACATTTTATTTCTTTATATTTGTACTTTTCATCTTTTTATCGCTTTTAAATACATAGATTAAAACTAGTATAGTTCGAGCTGAAAGGAATCACAGCTACACCTATTACTAGCATATAGATTTTGCGTTTGTGTGGAAGATTTAGAACGCTAGAATTTAGAACGACTTAACCGCAAATCGAGATGAAACTATATATGTAAATAGTTTCATATAGAAAAGGACTTTTGTAAGCCATATAGAACAGGGCTTCTAAAGTCAATCACAGATGTGTCGTTACTCCCTAGGACTAAGATGGTCGTCTCATATATAAGTGAGCCGGCAACCACTGAAATACAAGAAATGCTTCACGCTAGAAATACGTGTGGCAACGGCACCTCCCCAGTCGAACTACACTGGTAAAAAGAGAATGAATGCTCGATTCATTTTAGCTCAATCCTACCTTAGATTTTATAAAAAAGAAACTCACTCATTAGGATACGGCGGAGATGGGAAGTTAAGTGCCCCACACTCGTACGCAGCCAAGGTGACCCGGGCGATATGTGGGCCCAGATACAGCAGGAATGTATGCAAGCCCGTACCGAGACCCACAGAACTGCACACCCCAAGCACCACCCACCAACCCCACCACGCCAACGTTGATACTACTATCTGAAATTTTAAATTGTGTTGTTAAAAATATTTGAAATTTTATGAAAAATCTTTTTTTTTTATTGCAGATAGATTAGGTTAGTCATTACAGTTACTTTAAAAAAAAATCGGTATTACAATCTCTCTCTGCAGATGAGAAAATCATCAAGAAAAAGGCACTGTACTACCATAATCTTAGTTGAGGCTTATTTTACATATCGTTTAAAAATTTTAAAAGCGTGATTCAGAATTTTGCAGCGCCATCTTCTGTGGAGATCCGCAAAGTCCCTGCTTTAGAATAATAATTTTATTAATAAAATAGTTTCTTATGCAACGTTTCTGGGATTTTATGATAATTGCATCACATGAGATATGACCTTTATTTCGGCCAAATATATTTTTTTAAGTGAACAAGTTAAGATTTATTCAATAGAACTTATATCAATAAGAATCACCTTAATGGGTATAAAATTCTCTTGTAGGGTATAATATTCTCTAGTATCTCTATGAGATAAGAAAAACTGTGACTTACATGTACATATGCTTGATGAGGTCCACTCAGGTAATATGACACAACTGTACCCACGCTAAGGACTACCAATGCTAGTGCTAGTAGTTTGTAGGCTAGTAACCTGAAAAACATAGGTTTGATTCATATTAATATTAATAATTATTTATAAACTAGCTGTGCCTCGCTGTGTTACCCGCGGTTTGTGTTTATAAATTGTGTATTGACAGTAAAAATAATAACTATTCACATCTATACTTTAAAAGTTATGTAAAAAAAATCCTATGCATTATCCGCGAATTCATTTTCATTGATTTTCCCATAATAATAAGATATTTTCTCGTAGCAAAGCGTAGCCTTTGTATTAATCCAGGGTGTCAGCTAACTCCATGCCAATTTTTATTAAAATCGCTCTAGCCGTTTAGACGTGAAGAAATAACAAACATACACACTCACAAATTTTATGATATTAGAGTGACATACTTGAATAAGACGCAAAATTCCTATTATTTTATATAATTTACGATGTGTCATAGAGACAGTAACTGCTTGTAATCATTCCTGATATAAATTTGACGTAGTAGTTAATACACCTATAGACTTATATTTTATGTTTGTTATCTAATTATCAGTATTTTTATCGCGAAGAGGAAGCAAATATCCATTTATTTTTATTATACTATCTATTATGTGTTACATATGCAATGTTTACTTGTTACCACCTCTTGGTTTAGGATAAGAAGGTGTACTAAATTAGTCCTCAAGAAGAAAAAGACTCGGTAGGACTCCTATGCATTTTGTATCGAGTGGAGATGTTTAGGGGTACCATATAACGTGCAACATTAATATCTGAATAAGTATCTTAACATAAAGAGCATGAAAACATATTTTAAATGAAGTGCACACGCATGTGTGCGTATACAAGCGTGCACGAGTGTGTTTGCACGTGCGATCTCATATGTGTACTTGCATTCATACAATGTGAATGTAAGCGTGTGCATGCACGTGTTTAAATTCGTAGACAACGTTTCATTAAATGAAAAAAAAATACATGACGGAAAAACCTGTCCTTTAGGAAGTAATTAAACACGAATAACGTTTACCTTTGCAATCCCGCTGAGCATAGTATTAAGAGTTCCCGGAAAAAGTACTCGAGTGTAGTCAGAGGCCGCCGCCAGAGGACCAGGCTGTCTGTGTCCATTGGGATGGATTTACTCCTGTTGAAATAAACGGATGAAAAAGTTATATTTCTTTGTGTAATTACGTACATCTTCTCAGTTGAGTTAATTTTCCGATCCGGTGGTAGTGTAAGAAAAAAATATTGTAAATGACAATTTGTAAGTGTCCCCGTAGGCCTATACATAAAAAAGACATTTAATTTTATTTCATTACAAAAGCGATGGCGTAATGGTTGAAACTTTTTTTGAAGACTTTGAAACCGAGGTTTGAAACACAGGCACATTAATCGGTAGTATTAACCGACACCACAACAACCTTCTTAACCTTTTCTTCTTCGTATTAGACTGATTATTTATCACTGCTTTACGGTGAAGTAAATTCTCTATATTCATTTGTAACGCAAAATTGAACCTTTTATAAATAACTAGTCAAAAATGACATAAAATATTGTTATCAAACGTTTTATCAGTCAACATTGTTAATTTATTCTCGCAATACGAAACATTTAAATTCTCATTGAAATGTCTTTTAACATCTGTAATAATATTATTAGATATTTACCTGTCTGTATTATTAAACTTTTAATAAAATTATTACAAAGATTTACAACACACTTTAAATCATGTTACAGGAGTTTCCAACTGAGTTGAGTCATAATTTATCACAATACAATGATCATATAGTTATACAACTTCATAAATACTGCTCAACATCGACAAATATTTACTTAGAGAAGCATTTAATGTAGATCGCTATTTTTTCCGATAGTTGAGCCACGGCAATAGTATCATATATTACCGTGGTTGAGCCATCGATGAAAAGTATATAAAAAAATGCAAATTTCGTTTATAATAATTAAGATAGTTGTTTAAAATCATTTGAAACCATCATTGTCTTATCTTTAAATAATAAGATGATACTATAACGGGTGTAATTATGATTATACTTATGATTAACATTTTAGTTAAAACACTTTTGATGTGAATCACACACACACGTGACGTGAATTACATCACAGTAAAGGTAATTGGAGGAACCACATATCAACTGTAGAACTTATAATCTCAATTTTTATTGGTTGTTTCAATAGCATAAGTAAGTACTAAAAAAGTTATCCTGATCTACTTCGGAAGGTTTTTGCACCCTTAAGATGCTTAAATTTGTATCATTTTATTATAATTTACGCGTAAAAGTCGCGGGAAAAACTAGTATGAATAAACTCTCACGACAAATCTTGACCAACACGCCCCACAATCGGCTCGGACTGTAAATAACTGAAGACTGATCGAAATCAACAAGTGTTACTATGAAAGTGGTCGAAATATTTTTACTTTTCGATAGTCGCTGAGCTGTCGTGATGGTGAAGATACATCAAAATGATGTTCAACAGGGGGTTTAACACTGAACAGACGTCGATACGTTTGATAAGAAATTTATGTGGAATTTACTCTTAACAAACTTTTACACGCGGCACCGATTAGTACCTTCGTCGTATTGGTGTTAGTGAATATATTTATCCGACTGTATCAGGAGGAGGGTAATGTTTTTCGAGAGTATGTATGTCCATTTCTTTGGTACGCGCTACAGCCCAAACGGCTTGACGGATCGTGACTTATGATATATCATTACAATTGTCTCAGTGTGGGAAGTGACATAGGCTATATGAATTTTGAAAATGGAGCCAGTACATAGGGAAAAGGTGGGCGAAGGGACATTTTTATTATCACTACAATATGGGTATCAAATAAAAGCTAGAATATACCATTCTGAAGTTATACATACCATAATACTTATACTTCACTTTTTTGAAAAAAAAACTCTAAAGCTCTATTAAGTATATCAATATGATAAAAAAAAAAACGTTTAAAGCTGCAGGTTTTTTGTTTTAATGTTTTTAACAATGTTACTAGTTCAAATATGTAAATTATATAAACTAACATTTATATAATAAATGTATATTTTTAATAACATTGTATTATTATGTATTAATCTAATGGATCCGGTGGGTATTGTCCTCCTTGAGACTTGCCTGGGTAATAGACCCCTCAAAGCATGAAAATCCTTGCCCACCGCCCTTATATTGGCTTAGCCTAGTATATCAAGCGCCTGGAGAGTAAGACGTTTTTTCATTATTAATTTATAAGCGTTGCAAAAGGCAGTTTTTAGGGTTCCGTACTCAAAGGGTAAAACGGAACCCTATTACTAAGACTCCGCTGTCTGTCCGTCTGTCTGTCTGTCTGTCTCCAGGCTGTGTCTCATAAACTGTGATAGCTAGAAAGCTGAAATTTTCACAAATGATGTATTTCCGTTGCCGCTATAACAACAAATAC